>JASAMZ010013166.1:0-33658 GCA_030248115.1 Linhomoeus sp. GSCO2_2 | reverse complement strand
TGCAACTGCATGTAGGTCTGGTTGCTATGTTCTTGAAACGCTTTCAGTCTTGCGAGCGAGCGTGTGTGTCGCAAAGAGTCACTTTATTCGGCGATGCGTGCTAAGCTGTGGTGGCGGTTTTATGCGTACAGTATTAGTTTGAATTTCAAATTTATATTGTCTACTGTTTGAAGTCGGAGATTTGCATACAACACGTGGCTTGGCGCATGTCGAGTACATAGGTTCGTAGAACAACAATAGAATTTGTCGACTGCGAGGATTCCCTGGCAAGGTCTGTTTAAAGAGACGGTTAGACCATCACGGTCTGGCCTGTGTCAGCGAGTCTATCCATGTCCTCCCCCATTCACCAGCGGCAGCCGCAGCCCCTGCGCGCCATCGACAGAGGCGCCGGCGCCGCTCCTTCTCAGCAGTTGGCTTTGGACTGTCTCGCTGCTCTGAAGAAGCTGCTTCCCACCGCCGGCGTTCGAGTCAGCGTGCAGAGCTACGACTTCTGCTGCTCTTCCGGGGCCGAGTACCTGTGCAGCGACCTGAGAGGCCACCTGCTCTACAGCGGCAGTCTGGATCAGGGCTCGCCCGGCTGCTGCGGCTCCAGGGGGGGGGGGGGGCCGAAACGCGGCACAAAGCCGAAAATAGGATCCGCGCCAGCTAGCTGTATGCGCCATTTCTCGCACGTGCCTGTACCGACTTCTATAAAATTTTGCACACTTACACACTGATATGTTTGCCTTCGAATGCTGTATTAACCACCTGACTCAGCGTTGCAATCGGTGGAGAATTTGGACGAAGTTTGAAATTGGGGCAATTTTTGTCGATTTTCGCTGCGTCAAACTTTATTTTCTAGCTCACGCTAGAGAGCAGATAAAAATTATCTGATGACATACTTCCGATGCGGAATTATGTTCTCTTTCGAATGCAAGCAGTTCCAGCCCGATCGGTTCACGTTTGCGAAAGTTACAACCCGAAACGTGGCCGCGGGTCGCAATTTTGAAAATTTACGAAAATCTAATTTTTTGGTTTTTCGCCCGTAACTTCTCGTCCTTTTGACCTTTTGGGCAAGTTAGGGGTGCAATCGATTGCTCTCGTCGAGACGCATCGAATGGTGTCTAAATCGAGGAGATTACTCTACCCTGTACTTTTCTACGAGCGAAAAAGCTTCCCGGGGGTGGGGCGCCGATTTTAGAAGAAATGCCACAAAAAAAGTTTAGAAGCGAAATTCAAAAATCCGGCCTGGTAGCAATTTAGAAGACCCTTGGTGGTGTAGCGTGCCGCAAAAATTTCCGCTCTTTAGCTTAATTTTGAACGAATGCATAGTATGTCGAAATTTTTTGAAACCGATTTTTTGGCTTGTTTGGCCCATATCTCGAGACTGGAGTGTCGTTTCGACATCGGACAACAACTAATCGATAGCCACTGAGATGCTCTATAAATTATGTTTAATCGACCATTTGCGAAATCTTTGCGGTTTTTGACGAATTTGCCAATTTTCACCAAACGGTACATTTGAACCACTGACAGTGGAAATGACTGGCGGGCGCACGTTCAATGTGCCGACACTTCCTGTTTCATTAGTTAATTTAATTTAATTGTGTTTAATTGTAAATTTAATCAACTAAAATTTCTTATCAAAGCCGCAGTGTCGAAGCGTTACAGTCTAGATGAGGCATTTGTGAGACGCGAAATGCTGTAAGTACCTACAACGAAAGGTGCGTTGATGGCTGCGTTGATGCGTAACTCTAAACATTAAAGATGTCATCGGTAGATTTCCTTCACATATTTCGAGTCTCGAAACGACACTCCAGTCTCGAGATATGGGCCAAACAAGCCAAAAAATCGGTTTCAAAAAATTTCGACATACTATGCATTCGTTCAAAATTAAGCTAAAGAGCGAAATCTTTGCGGCACGCTACACCACCAAGGGTCTTCTAAATTGCTACCAGGCCGGATTTTTGAATTTCGCTTCTAAACTTTTTTTGTGGCATTTCTTCTAAAATCGGCGCTCGACCCCCGGGAAGCTTTTTCGCTCGTAGAAAAGTACAGGGTAGAGTAATCTCGTCGATTTAGACACCATTCGATGCGTCTCGACGAGAGCAATCGATTGCACCCCTAACTTGCCCAAAAGGTCAAAAGGACGAGAAGTTACGGGCGAAAAACCAAAAAATTAGATTTTCGTAAATTTCCAAAATTGCGACCCGCGGCCACGTTTCGGGTTGTAACTTTCGCAAACGTGAACCGATCGGGCTGGAACTGCTTGCATTCGAAAGAGAACATAATTCCGCATCGGAAGTATGTCATCAGAAAATTTTTATCTCCTCGCTAGCGTGAGCTAGAAAATAAAGTTTGACGCAGCGAAAATCGACAAAAATTGCCCCAATTTCAAACTTCGTCCAAATTCTCCACCGATTGCAACGCTGAGTCAGGTGGTTAATACAGCATTCGAAGGCAAACATATCAGTGTGTAAGTGTGCAAAATTTTATAGAAATCGGTACAGGCACGTGCGAGAAACGGCGCATACGGCTAGCTGGCGCGGATCCTATTTTCGGCTTTGTGCCGCGTTTCGGCCCCCCCCCCCCCCCCCCCCCCCCCCCTGTGCGGCTCCAACCCCGACTGCGACGTCGACTTCATGGACAAGGAGAGCGGCCAGTGCACCATTCGCGTTGGACGCACTGCAGAAGCGTGGTCGTCGAGGCGCCCAGAGGTGCATATTCCGTAGGGGTCGCTCTGTTGCTGTTGACGCATTTCCCTCGGTGAATTATTTGTAGGTAGTCTGGTGGGCAAGGTGGGCGCGGCGGACGTCGACTTCATGACGAACATCGACTCGGAGATGGTGGTTCGCGACGGCCGCTCCCAGCGCATCTTCCGACTCGTCGACAGCGGCGGCACAACTGGCGACTTCTGCTTCGGCGGAGTGGGAGACATGTCCTACTCGGTGGGTAGTTAGAGGGAGGCTGCATCAATTGTAAAATTGCTCCAGGCTGTATATGTTGGGCTAAGACGGATAAAGCTACTGTAGCAACGGACGTTCTGGAAGTCTGCAGCGGGAGGCGGCTTGCTGCGCGCATTGCTAAGCAATTGAGACGTCTCATTACCCCTGATCAACCGACGCAAGCGTGATGGACTGAGCTTCGACTTCCTCTGCTGTTGCGGGCTTGACTGACAAATACCTTCTCTCATCTATCCGTAGATCCACCCTGAGGTGGTGGGCCATCGTCGGCGGGTGGTGGGAAACATGGTGGTGAGCGCGGAGGGCTGGTGTCATGAGCCCCCTGACGGCAGCGTCACCTATCCCAGAGACCTGCAGGTGAAGATGAAGGCGGCGCTGGTGGGCGCACTCATGTACGCCATCTCACTGCGCATCCAGTACTACGACGAGCATCGCAATCGCGGCGGCGAATGAAAGAATAGGAAGCGCCTTTGTTGTGAAGCGAGATACTTGGCTGTCGGCGTTTCAGCGGTGTTTTGTCGCTTGGGTGTTTGGCCAATCGGACGTTTTGCTCAACGGTGTATTTCCGAGTCGCCTTTGCCTCTGGTAGTGTACATTTCATAGGTATCGCTCATGTTGTTCGTTCCCTGTGCATTGCGTCAGCGGCGTGCAGTTGCGGTGTGGGCTTTACTGACTGATATGCGGTCGACAGTGGCAGTCGTCTCGGCCGCAGGGGTTGACCACTAGAAACTCATTTTAGTTTCAGTTTCAGTTAAAATTATGGTCCTGGTTGAGTTTCAGTTTCAGTATCAGTTATGTGCAAGGGCGTTCAGTGGCTAGGACTCTCCACTTCCCTAGGACACTAGGATCGATCGCCCGACGATAGCAGCTAACAGACTCCTGCACCAGAGTTCTCCTTCTAATACCTACTCGTTTGGAGGCAACCAGCCGACCGTGACAGTCGCTGACACTTAGTACTTGTACTCTTACCAACTCGTGAAGTACTCTCGTCTGGTTGACTCCTGCTGGTCGCTGTTCTGTTGACGTTGCCGTTGTACGACTCTCCCCACTCTTGTAGTGACAAGTGATACGTGACACTCCTTGAGTGTCAGATAGGCACTCCGCGTGATTGTTTTAGCAGAGGGGGCGCAGAAACTCCAACAAGTGTTGCATTCCCATTAAATTTGTTTGTTTCCAAGTTTTTCAGTGTAGAACTAGGGTCTATAGCCCGCGGTGGGCCTAAGCATATGCCATACACGATGCCGGTGTGGCGCAAGTGACGCGTTGGAGCAGGCTGTACTGACGACGATGAGCGCCGGCTGTACTGACCGGTGAGCAGTTTGCCAAACACCTCGCCAGAACCGTTGTACAGTAAGCCAAGGTAGCACAAATTAGTTTGCCCGCTTAGCTTTGCGCAATTCCAAGCAGGAGATAGAGAAG
Source organism: Linhomoeus sp. GSCO2_2 (assembly GCA_030248115.1). Classification (NCBI taxonomy): domain Eukaryota; kingdom Metazoa; phylum Nematoda; class Chromadorea; order Monhysterida; family Linhomoeidae; genus Linhomoeus; species Linhomoeus sp. GSCO2_2. Next base: position 29,297 of record JASAMZ010013166.1, on the reverse strand, counting down.
AGGACAGGCGCGAAACATAACTGAAGACCACAATTGGCGAAAGAAGAAGTCGCACTGACGAAGGTAGCCTTGCGCGGCGCCGCTGGAAAAACTGGCAGCCTGATGGAGCGGCTCACAAACGAACGAAACCCGAAAGCGAAAGTGATTGTTTTGTTGGTGTTAAATGTGCTGCTGTTTCGTGACAAAATTTGCTTCTACTCACGTGGAAAGTATTTCGAACCATCCTCGACCTCTCGCCGCACGCACAAAGGTTTTGCTGCGTGTTGACGCGCGCGCACAACTTTTGAATTTGCGCCTTCGACGCGCGTTAAAACTACGGTACCATAGGCAACTTGGACTGAGCGCAACGGTTCTGGTGAGGGGGTTGGCAAACTGCGACCGGTGACTGTCTATAGCCACTCACAATGTAGAATGGCAGTGGCGCCCCAATTGTACAGGCGCGCCTTATCTACGCTACACAGCGGGGGCTCCCCCGCGGGGGTGGATGGCGTCGTTGGCTGTAGTGCTACAGTACGTTGCTCCTATAGCTCGGTAAGATTGCGCTTGCTTAGACGCCTTTCTTAGCGCGTCTTATATGGACGGCGTACGGTAGCAGCGTGCCACAAGTGGTGGCCACAGCAAATTGGCACCTTCTACGTAGTCAGAGAAAACAAGGGACACATGCAGGAGAGCCTGCAGAACGGGAGAAAGCAGACCGCCACTCACTTCACTTATCATGCGAAATAAGGCCGATTTCCGCCCAAAGATTATCCACCAATTCCGCCGGCGCGCGAGTTTCAGAGTACGCAGATTCCCTCCACCTACCAAGGACTGGCGCGCAGCACAACTCCACTGAAATCCTGTAGACCAGGCCAAATTGAGCCCAAACTGCGCCATTTCGCTTCGATTCAACCAGTAGCCGGCAACTAAGATTTGGGGCTGCGCCAATCGCAGATTCGCTTTGCCATTTTGGACGGGAAGAATTGACAATTCATGCGCAAATCCTTACTTTACCGCGTCTTCTTTCCGCACAGTATTTCCTTCAATTCAGAAGTTTGAATGCGCGCGCAAATTTAAGTTGCAACATTGTTTGAGGAGAGTACGGCAAAAGTTGCATTCAAATTTGAATTTCGGCACTAGGAAAGTGCCTGTTTGATGGCAAAATCGACACAAAATAGAGAAACCAATAGCGAATTCGCGTTCCTCGCCGCGAAAAACCCTAGAATCGGCACTTCAACCGTACAATCACCTCACATTCAGTTTTGTCGACATAGGGTTTCGGTAGGTCGAAAATCGGCAAAAACTCGCGAATCTTGATCCGAAGCGCGAAAACAATGCCAGATTCGGCATCAGCGACCTCGAAAGCGCCGGGGTAGACTCCAACATTGATTTTGTCTTCCGGAGTGGAAATTCGAATTTTGGACGCGGCTGGGGTACGGTAGCCGAAAAAATATTTTTAAAATTCGGTTCCGGATCAGTTTTCAACGGGAAATCACGTGGTGCAGTCCATTTGGCCCTAACTCGTTGCAATCGAGCGCTAAAACGGCCGAAAGTCAAAAATCGACATTTTGACCCCCGATGGAGACCTGTTGCCACCGCAGAACTCACGATTTCCGCGGCGGATTTTGGTGATTTTGGTCTTAAACGAAAGAGAACATGTTAGTCTTGCCGATTTGAGATATCTGGCCCGATACAACAACTCCCTGATTTACTAGGAGTTTTTAAGGGCAAATTTTTGTCCAAAAACCACTTTAGGCTACCGTAACCTGAGAACGCGTCGGTCGATTGGCTCAGGAGTTTTTTCCGCAGAAGCTCTCGTAGAGGGCTATAACATATCCAAAGGGCGTCTAAATCGACTCACTATTCCAGAAATTCCAGCTGGGTGAACACCCTCCCAGTAAGTAAATTTTCAAATTTTTGAATTTTTCTTAGAATTTTCCCAATACGCGAAAAAACGAAAGTCCGTCCACACCTACTATCCCTCGAGAGCTATCGATTAAAAAAAACCCCGTACAAATCGGACAAACTGTGCGCGAGAAATCTTGGGTGGAAAAAGTTAGTCGGTAGCAGTCCCACTATAGCACTCCGCCCCTTTTGGGATCGGAGTGCTGACAAGATGTGCCACAACGGCAGACCGGACATTGATTACGAGGTGCTGGAGCGACTGCTGCGATTCGTCCGAGCGGAACTGAAGAAGGCAGACAAAAGGGCCGATGCCGCCGCAATTCGCCTTCACAAAGCCGAGAGAAGCTGACAAGAGCTACAACGCCAAATCGAGATACTGCAGCAGAAGTACACCTCCAGCCGCAGTAGTCCATACCGTCCATCCATGGCCTGACACGAGGTCACAAGTAAAGCGACACGAACCAAACTGGCTCAAGACAACGCAGCTGAGACAAAGACTGGAGCAGCTGCAAGCTGCCGTGCTGAAGAGGAACGCTCGACTAGAGCTGCCAGATGACAAAGAGGCCTGTTCGCTAATGTTCTGCGCAACGCCGGCAGAACCAGTGTGCAACACGATTACGAGCGACGACACTGCGGCCTGACTGGAAGCCGCAAAGCAAGACGAGGTGCTCGTACACGCCACTGCGCCTCTGAAGCCATCAATGGACACCACTACCTACTTCCGTCGAGAAACAGGACGACGAGCCCAGTGGAACTGCCTCCACTCAGCTGACGACAACGAGCTCTCCTGCAGAGCTAAGGCAAATTCAAGAAGACCATGCGCCGCTCAACCACAAGGAAAAGTACGCCAACTTCACCGACGACATCGACATCGCCTCTGTGCAGTCGCAGCAGGAAACCCTGGAATTGAAGACCTACCCAAGTGAGGCCAGACAATGGTCCACCACCGAAACTGACATCATCAACTGAAGCTACAAGCGCTGCGCTGGCCCCATTCCGCGTTGCAACAGTGTCGACCCTGCCCCCATCAGCAACCATGAGGACACCACCAAAGCCACATGCTTCCACTGCAAAAACCTGACCAGGACCGATTCACACCTGGAGGACAGACCGTCTGACAGTCACCTTCAGGAGACAACAAGAGCCAGCGACGCCCACCTGACCCAATTGACGGTGACAAGAAGCCCCAGGAGAAAGGAATAACCTAGAGAAGAACTGAACAACCTCACAACGAAGAGCGAGTTGACAAAAAGTTCATTGGTTGTCTCTTTTGTTGCTGCTGGCTTGCTTTGTCATCACTCCTTACACTCGCTAGAAAAGCAGCTTCGGTAAGAGGGGGGATTGTGTGATACAACTGTTTGGCATTTCAGCTTGCATCCTAGTCAGCTTACGGTCTCACGCTAAAAGCTTCTCATGCTGTTTCACTTTCCGTCTTCTACTTTGTTTGTCTCAGACCTATCGCTTGTAATCTCAGTCTCACCTCTTCTCACACTCTGTCATCTTTCTTTCGCATTGTGAAATTTCGGGTTCAATCTACTAGTTGCGTGAGCTTCCATTCCAACCTTTGTTTGTCTGAAAGCGCCGCTTGCTACAATAGATACATAAGCTGACGGTTGCCACTGAATTATCACCCTTGGAATTTGAGAGAAACTCAACTAGAGGGAGCTTTCCCTAATACAAGCTTAAGGTGGTACAGTAGCAGTGTACCACAGTAGATATTGGAACCAACATATTTGCTCACGGTCAGATATATGTTGCACTGGCAGAGTGAGAAAGCTTGACGGATTGTACATCGAGAATGGCTACAAATTCAACAAATGGTGGCAACCAAATCAACGAGTGAGAGACTTCTATGTTGGCGTGAAGCACTTGTGTGATGAACTGAAGAAAAAATTCAAGATTGCAAGGTCGCAAAGCTATTCGACTGAGGCTTTTTGGTGAATGACAGTGAATCGTTTAAGAGAGAAAGCAGCTCACTATCGGGGCATGAGTCATTGACAATGAAGAAAGATACACTCATTTGCAGTTACGGATAGGGTGCTCTACGCAGTGGACTTTGTCCATTGCGCAGAGCAAAATATTCTCAATTGCAAATGAATATTGATGAATGACAGTGAGTTATTAAGAGAGAAGACCGTGCTACATCAAGTCATGGGTCATTGACAATGAAGAATGATATGATATTTCGATAATGATTGAATTGAATAATGATTGATTTCGAATGATTTCGAAGAAGAAGAATGATATGAATAATTTCGAATAATTTTGAATAATTCGAATAAGAAGATAATTTCGAATAAATTTGAAGAATAATTTTGATAATGATTGATTGAATATGATTGAAGAATGATATGACAATGAAGAATGATATCCCGACATGATATTTCGACCGAAAATAAGCCCCGGGGCTATTATCAGAAAGTTCTGATTTGTACCATAAACGAATTTGGCGCCTGTATGTGGTGTATCCCGTGTGTTCTGACCTGTATTATGTAAAATGGAAGTGTAGTATCCCCAAATGATCACTACACTAATAAAATGTTGCGATTCGAACCGAAAACAGTAGAAAATATAGAGCAAAACATGTAATTTATCGACAAAACTCGTTGTTATTTATCAGTGTAAATTGAAAAACCTGTGGTACTAAGTTTGTCCCCGATTTCGGAAAGAAAACTTAAAATAAGCCGCATGGGGCTTATTCTTGGAGGGGCTTATTTATGGAAAAACCTGGTACTTCCGTCGAGAAACAGGACGACGAGCCCAGTGGAACTGCCTCCACTCAGCTGACGACAACAAGCTCTCCTGCAGAGCTAGGGCAAATTCAAGAAGACCATGCGCCGCTCAACCACAAGGAAAAGTATGCCAACTTCACCGACGACATCGACATCGCCTCTGTGCAGTCACAGCAGGACACCCTGGAATTGAAGACCTACCCAAGTGAGGCCAGACAATGGTCCACCACCGAAACTGACATCATCAACTGATGCTACAAGCGCTGCGCTGGCCCCATTCCGCGTTGCAGCAGTGTCGACCCTGCCCCCATCAGCAACCACGAGGACACCACCAAAGCCACATGCTTCCACTGCAAAAACCTGACCGGGAACGTTTCACACCTGGAGGACAGACCGTCCGACAGTCACCTTCACGAGACAACAAGAGCCAGCGACGCCCACCTGACCCACTTGACGGTGACAAGAAGGCCCCAGGAGAAAGGAATAACCTAGAGAAGAACTGAACAACCTCACGACGAAGAGCGAGTTGACAAAAAGTTTTTTGGTTGTCTCTTTTGTTGCTGCTGGCTTGCTTTGTCATCACTCCTTACACTCGCTAGAAAAGCAGCTTCGGTAAGAGGGGGGGGATTGTGTGATACAACTATTTGGCATTTCAGCTTGCATCCTGGTCAGCTTACGGTCTCACGCTATAAGCTTCTCATGCTGTTTCACTTTTCGCCTTCTACTTTGTTTGTCTCAGACCTATCGCTTGCAATCTCAGTCTCACCTCTTCTCACACTCTGTCATCTTTCTTTCGCATTATTTTATTTGGTGTTCAATCTAGTTGCGTGAGCTTCCATTCCAACCTTTGTTTGTCTGAAAGCGCCGCTTGCTACAATAGATACATAAGCTGACGGTTGCCACTGAATTATCACCCTTGGAATTTGAGAGAAACTCAACTAGAGGGAGCTTTCCCTAATACAAGCTTAAGGTGGTACAGTAGCAGCGTACCACAGTAGATATTGGAGCCAACATATTTGCTCACGGTCAGATATATGTTGCACTGGCAGAGTGCGAAAGCTTGACGGATTGTACATCGAGAATGGCTACAAATTCAACAAATGGTGGCAACCAAATCAACGAGTGAGAGACTTCTATGTTGGCGTGAAGCACTTGTGTGATGAACTGAAGAAAAAAGTTGAAGATTGCAAGGTCGCAAAGCTATTCGACTGAGGCTTTTTGGTGAATGACAGTGAATCGCTTAAGAGAGAAGGCAGCTCACTATCGGGGCATGAGTCATTGACAATGAAGAAAGATACACTCATTTGCAGTTACGGATAGGGTGCTCTACGCAGTGGACTTTGTCCATTGCGCAGAGCAAACCATTCTCAATTGCAAATGAATATTGATGAATGACAGTGAGTTATTAAGAGAGAAGACCGTGCTACATCAAGTCATGGGTCATTGACAATAAAGAATGATATACTCATCTGCAGTTACGAGTGGCGTGCTCTACGCAATGGACTTTGTCAAATTCAAATACGCAGAGCAAACCATTCTCAATTGCAAATGAATTCACCATTCTGGCACAGAGCTTTGGAAATCAGAGAAAGATGCATGTGTGGAATGAGGCGATGTGAAAGAAAATGTGGTATAAGATACATAAACTATGGCCAGAGATACTGAAAGAAAAGGAGACAGGGCATTAGATAAATAGACTTGCTATATGGGAAGTCGAAACGCCTGATTGATGCAGCAGTCTGGCGGCTTGATCTTCCTTATACAAAGGGCAGAGCTATTCATTTATTTGCCAATTTTTTGTTTTATTCAATGCCACTGTTATTCAGATATGCCAGTCTGGAGTTGAGTGAACGCCGACCATCTGTACCAGTTATAAAAGTTCTACAATAGGTGGTAGAACTCTAGAGTGCCTGGACCTTCATGTAAGTGGCAATTGTGCCACTATTAACTACTACATACTTCACGTCCATGTGCTTCTCCCTTGTGCGGAACACTGGGTAGTTGGCAGTTTGAATTGCCGCGTTGTTGTCTTCATTGACCACCATTGGCTCCTCTACCCTCTGGTGTAGATTCTTCAGCTGCTTTCTCAGCCACACTGCTTCTTGTCATTGCCGTGCTGTTATTCTTGTCGCCGCTGCCAAGGCAACGTACTCTGCTTATGCCATTGACAAGGCCTGCGGCCTGCTTCTTGCTGCGCCAACTGATCGCGGCCCCTGACAACTTGAATATGTAGACACTCACGGAATGGTTGTCGTTGATGTCTCCAGCCCAACCTGCGTCGCAGCAACCCAGCAGGCTTTTCTCCTTCGCAGCTGGTTTGTAGAGCGACACGAGTTGCTTACATAGTAACTCAGGCAATGCAGAATTCGCTTGACTAGAACTTGCCCCCTTGCGCCACTGCTGCAGCCACATTGAGCCTTGTTGCGTTTGCTAGGTAGAGTGCGCTTCCCACCACCGACTGGTAGCGGCTTTGTTCCACAGCCTTGCTGTCTTCAACAGCTTTCAGCAGTTTCAAGTTTTGGTCCATTGGTGTTAAGACCAGCTTGGAGTCTCGCATGTGGAACTTCTTCAGCACCTGCTCCAGATACCTCTATTGTTACAGTTAAACAGAGCCTACTGTCAGATCCTGCTTGATCTTCATGCCTAGGAAGCTACTGCAGCTCGCCCAAGTTCTTCCTCTAGAACCTCTTGGAGAGCTCCCTCTTCACCTGCTTCATGTCATTGTCCAGCTTGGTCCCTAAGATCAAATCATCCATGAAGACTTCCACCAGGACCAGTTGACCCTCCTTCTGCATCATGTAGATGCAACCGTCAGCTTCCGACTGCTTGAATTCCATTGCGAAGAGCTGTCCGTGAAGAGCGTAATTCCATCAGCGAGACAAGTACTTTAGGCCATAGAGGCTCTGCTTGAGCCTGCACACCAGGCCCTCCTTGCCCTTCTTCACGAAGCCCTCTGGCGGGCGCATGAAGATCTCTTCTTTTTTCGCCGCGCCACAGCGCGCGAGGTGTACATATACGGATGACAATGTGTGTGTGTGTGTCCGTCCATGTCACCAAAGTAAACAAGCTTTGTCTAAAAACTGTGGCACCACGTTGGCATCAGTGTAAACTTGAGAGCGCGTGCGCTGTAATGTGCACTGGATAGTGAGGTGCCGCTAGACATTTAGTCGACAATCTGGTGGGGTATCGCCGCAATTGGTCTTGGATTTGTTCGTGGTACCTGATCCACATATGGATCAGGAGATTCGCCGCAGGCACACTTTGCGCTTATAATTGTGGCAACTGATTCATAAATGGATCAGAGAAATTCGCCGTAGGCACACAGTGCAATAAAAGCGTCTAAATGAGACGACGCCCTATTGAAAAGTGCATAAATGGGACGACGCCCTATTGAAAAGGCTATAAATGGGGCGACGCTTTATTCTTTTGGGCTTAGGGCCCGATGCATCCACACAAAGATGTGTTGAAATTTAAGCTGCTTGAAATTATCGAAATTGAAATTCTGACAACAACCTTGAGAATAGATCTAAATTCTTTAATTATAAAATCTAGAACTATTTGCTAGACACTTGGCAGACTATGCCCGACACAACCATGCAAAGACAATTTAAAATTTAAGCTATTTGAAATTGTCGAAATTTGAGGATTTTAACAAAAATATCCCAAATTTCATTAATTAAAAATCAGAAACTATTTACTAAATACTTGACAGACTATGCCCAGTGCATCAACGCAAAGACATTGTGAAATTTAAGCTGTTTGAAATTGTCGTAATTTGGGAATTTTGACAAAACCCTTGAAAATATCCCTAATTTCGTTAATCATATTCGCTGAAACTATTTGCTAAATACTTGGCTGACTATGCTCGATACATCCGTGCAAAGAAGTTTTGAAATTTAAGCTGTTTGGATTTGTCAAAATTTGGGAATTTTGACAAATCCCTTGAAAATATCTCTAATTTCGTTCATTACAAAATCTGAAACTATTTGATAAATACTTGGCAGACTATGCTCGACACATCCGTGCAAAGAAGTTTTGAGATTTAAGCTGTTTGAATTTGCCAAAATTTGGGAATTTTGACAAAACCCTTGAAAATATCCCTAATTTCGTTGATTATAAAATCTGAAACTATTTGATAAATACTTGGCAGCCAAAGCCCGACACAACCATGTAAAGGAGTTATGAAATTTAAGCCGTTTGAAATTGTCAAAATTTGGGAATTTTGACAAAACCCTTGAAAATATCCTTAATTTCGCTAATTATAAAACCTGAAACTATTTGATAAATACTTGGCAGACTATGCTCGACACACCCGTGAAAGAAATTTTTGAATTTACGCTGTTTGAAATTGTCGAAATTTGGGGATTTTGACAAAAACCTTAAAAATATCCCTAATTTCGTTAATTATACTCGCTGAAATTATTTGCTAAATACTTGGCAGACTATGCTCGATACATCCGTGCAAAGAAGATTTGAAATTTAAGTTGTTTGAATTTGTCAAATTTTGGGAATTTTGACAAAAACCTTGAAAATACCCCTAATTTCGTGAATTTCAAAATCCGAAACTATGCCATAAATTCATCGCGTCTCATGCCCTTTCCATTTCAGCAAAAACTTTCTCGGTACGACTTGTAAATAAAAGTGTCATTTTTGACATTTTCGAATTTTAATTGTAAATATCTCGAAATAGCGAAATTAGCAACAGAAACGGACAACGGCACGTTACTCAGTGCATTCGACTCCATCGGGTGGCACTAACCGTCATGTCTAGTTTTTCCACACAGACACACGGAGGAACGAAAAGACAAGAGCGTCCGTATATGTACTCGCCGCCCTGGGGGGCGGCGAAAATATGTGACATATGTGGTCAAGTAGAGTCAAGGTCGCTGAGTGCGGATGCAGTGTCCGTTCCTGTTGCTATTTTCGCAGTTTCGAGATATTCACAATTAAAGTTAGAAAATTTCGTCTGACAAGCTAGTGGCAAAATTTCTTCAGAAATGGAAAGAGCATAGACCGCGGATAATTTGTAACACAAAAGAAATTTCTTGCAAATGTGGAATGTAATAGAAATACGCAATTATTTGTCAGAATTCCATAAATTGACACAAATTGAACGTCATTTATTGACGAATGTGAATCCAGAAATAGATAGGTCGTACGCCAATAAGAATTTGTGACATAGTTTTACAGTTTCGAAATAGTGTAATTTAGAGATATTTAAATTAAAATACGTAAATGTCTAAATCGACTTTTTTGCCTGATGAACTAGCGACGAAATTTCTTCAGAAATGGAAAGAGCATAGACCGCGGATAATTTGTAAAACAAAAGAAATTTTTGCAACTGTGGAATTAGTAGAAATACGCGATTATTTGTCAAAATTCCATAAATTGACACAAATTGAACGTCATTTATTGACGAATGTGAATGCAGAAATAGATGGGTCGTACACCAATACGAATTTGTGACGTTGTTTTGCAGTTTCGAAAAAGTGCAAGTAGTATAGATAGGCTTATTGGCCCGGTTAGTACTTTTTTGGCCCGGTGCTGGCCGGTCTTTGGTGGAATGTACTGGGCGTGATTTTCCGCCAGATTCAAACTGTGACTAAGCCTAAGGCTGTAGATTGCAGGACCCAAGCCTGGGTCTGGTGAAAAGTTTTCCGTGAAAAGTGCTGCGGTGCAGTTGATGATCTGGAGAGAGTGAAAACCTAAGGGTCTCTAATAAGCCCAAGCCTGCAACTGTCTCAAATAAGCCCAAGCCTGCGATTGTCTCAAATAAGAGCACCCCCTATAAGCCCAAGGCTGTAGATTGCAGAACCCCAACCCTTATAACCCCATGTGTGTGTGTGTGTGTGTGTGTGCGTGTGTCCGCCTACGCCCTTACCTACCGTTACAGTGTTGGGTTGGACTGAAGATGGCGGCCGATCTCCACCCTTATAAGGCCAGGACCTCCTGCTGGGCGCGACTGCAGCGCCGCCTGGCGGCCGTGAGGAGAAACGTGCGCAGCGCCGCCTGCCGGCCGGGAGGGACTCTGCGAGATTTGAATTTCTGGTTGTTGCGTGCAGCCACCAGGGGGAGCCAGTAGTCTATCCGAACCGCCTCGAAGCGTAGAATCCAACGGTGACCACGCCGACCCCCTCCGACCTACCACGAATGCCCTGGGGGCAAAAACGTCGCTCACGAAAGGGAGTTTCACCATACTGACAAATTGTTAACAAATTCAAAGCACATTGGAACCATATGAAGTAGGGGTTCGTTTGAACCGTCTCGGCGAGGCGAATTCAATGCCACCAATGCCGTCGCCCCCAAATCTACCACGAGCGCTATTTTCGCACTTATTTAGCCTCAAAAATCAACTTTTTGTTGGCTCATCCAAACATAGCGTTGTAGGGGTTCGTTTAAACCGTCTCGTCGAGAAAATTACAATGGTGCTATCGGCGACCCTCAAAAATGTACCAGGAGCGCTATTTTTGCAGAAAGGTGTTGCCATTTTGTAACTTTTGATTGGATGGTCGGAACATGGCGTTGTTGGGGTTCGTTGAAACCGCCTTGACGAGAAGAATCCAATGGTGCCATCGGCGACGACGTACCACGCACCACGTCCACGCGGGCCACGCAAACGTGGTCAGGCCATAACTCATTGCTGCCTTTGCCGAAATGTGGTCGTGTAGGGGTTCGTTGAAACCGTCTCGATGAGAGGAATCGATTTATGAGGACCTGCAGACTCCATCCGTCAACACACACGGCCCCTGTAAAAGAGCACGCAATAGTGCGAGGGGTCAGAGTTTTCACCCACGTACAGCCCAAGGGTCAGAGTTTTGGGCCTCACGTAAGGCAAGGGGTCAGAGTTTTGAACTTCGCGCAAGGCAAGGGTGAGATTTTTGACCCTCAACCAGACAGAGCCTAAAAGTATAGACCCTCAACAGCACAAACACTTTCTCGGCGAGCCAAACTGGCCAATGTACACAGTTCACAAAGGGTAGAACATGCGAGCGCAGAGTCACAGGTGCAGATCAACGTGGAAGTATGGCTGCAGCAGGATCACATCAGGCACCTTCTTGTCTGTCTGAACGGCCTACTCTGCAGTCGTCTCAGAAGCCTTCTCTGCAGCCTTGTCGTCTCCCCTCTTCTCTTCTACCTTCTTCTTGGCCGGAGCCTTGGGACGTTTGAAGGGGGCTTCCTCAATCTCCTTGTAGAGCTTGTTGTTGTTGGAGATGCCTGCCTTGGCCTTGATCGGCACCCGTTTCCGAGGACCCTTGTTGAATGAGGGGTGGTTGACCAGCAGGTCCGTGTCGCCCACTGGAGCAGGAGGCAGCTGCGAGTCGAGGCCATAGGAAGGAAGCTGCGAGTCGAGGCCGTAGGAAGGAGCCTGGGAAGCCATCTCGGAAGGCGGAGTAGAGAACTCTTGCAGGAGCTGATCGAAGTCCATAGCAAGAAATGAAGCAACTGCAGAAAACACCCCAACTCACTGCTTTTATCCATCCTTTGCTTCGTGGCCAACCAATCAGCATCCAGGACTTCACAACACTGTTTGGAGCTGGCTCGGAGCCAGTTCATTTTGACTCGGAGCCAGTTCATTATGACTCGGAGCCATTTTGGAGTCAGCTCAGAGCCGACTCAGAGCCGGTTCTACTGGCTGTAGTGTCTGTGTGGGGTACGGCTGAGTGCCATGTCTGCAGAGCTGCCACACACTGCCCCAGTGGTGGCTGAGAGCTGGCTCGGAGCCAGTTCATTTTGACTCGGAGCCGGTTCTACGGGCTGTAGTTCCTGTGGGGCATGCAGGCGCATGCCATCTCGGCGGGGCTGTCACACACTGCCCAGGACTGGCTCAGAGCCGATCCATACTGAACCCCAGCTGACTCGGAGTTGACTCGGAACTGACTCGAAGTTGACTCGGAGCTGAATCCCAGCTGATCCCGGTGCAGCTGAGTGAACGAGTATAAAAGAGCCAGCAGAGCCAGTCCAGTCAGTTCAATACCCACCTGTACACAGTGAGTGAAAATTCTTTTCCGCTGCTGTGGCATTGAGGAGTTACTGCAGAGTCCACCCGTGTTCATGGTGAGAATCTGTAGGGTCTGTTGGGCTACTTTCTCGAGCAGTTCCAACAGGCTTCGACACAAGCGCACTGTGCACATGGCCATGAAGGAGCCAGAAGTGTCAGATGGGGTCATCCATAAAGACATTGACAGCCAGCCCGACAGCGAGTATGAAGAAGAGGCGGACACAAGTGAGGAAGAGCTCGACACAAGTGACGAACAGGCAGATGAAGAAGAAAAGTCTAACACCAGTGAAGAAGATGAGCAGATGGACGACGAAGAGGGGCTTGGTGAAACGAAGGTGTGGCGGCGGCTGCTCACCAATGCCTGCATCAAGCTGCGAGACTCGCTGGAAGACAAGTCACCAGATGAGATACTCACGGACGGGAAGGTCATGTCAGCATTGGCTCATGATATCTCCAACAGTGTTGAGTGGATACAGGAGGCTGCCGTTCTGCTCGAGCACAGCGACATGATGCACAAGATTAACCTGACCAAGGACCGACTCATCGGGCAAGAGGACTACGATGAAGAAGAAGCTGGTGTGAAGGCCTGGAAAGAAAGGAGGCCTCTGGTCAAGAAGCTCATCCGTGATAACCGCGACATTATTAATGACCTCTTTGCTGATGGCACTGGTGGTGATGGTAGTGGCGATGTAGCTGGTGATGATGATGGTGGCTCTAGTGACGATGATGATTTTCTTATGCGTGCGACAGATGTGCAACTTGCAAAGGATTTGCCGCCAAATGCCACTGATGTGGCTACTGCTCGTACTGGTTACTATTAGTGAGGCCTCGGAATTGTGCTGCACTGTACTATTGTCAGGTGCTTCGTTGTTGCTGAATCGTATCCTGAGTTTGTCAGTGGATGGACACACTACATACTACACAATGTCAGACCCAACCTCCTACGAACTGACTCCATACAACAGCTCTTACCCACTGCAAGGCAATACAAACCAGCTCGCTGAGAGATGCTAGCGTCGGATTAGAATGTCTTGTCAGGGGCGTGGTATGGCCGAGTGGATAAGGCGCCCGACTCTGAATCACGAAGTCGCGGGTTCAAACCCCGCAAGCGCCGGTCCCAGCAGCCCTCGGTCTATGCCCGCCCCCTCTGCTGGGCCCCAACAAACAAAGAAAGGAAAAAGCACTGGTGAGTACGCTTGCCTGCTTGCCACTGTTCCGGCCCAAACACACACGCTCCACTTCTTCTATTCAGAGCCCAGACTGGGCGCTCGAAGGAGCAGCACTGACACAGGGGGCTGCATGGTCCTCATGAGAGAGGGGTCGAGCATAACTCCCTGTTCGATTGGAGAGTGGAGCGCCCAGATGGTCGAGGAGTGCTAGACCAGCAGCACCCGGTACACGCCTGCTCTCCCTGCTGTGCTGAAGGACCCAAGAGGTTCTCATCGATCTCAAGGGACATAGGGGGAAGTCCCAATTTTTTTTTGCTCCCCCATCACACCACAGCAGCTCCAAACCGGCTCCGATTCAGCTCCGAGTCAGTTGGGGTTCAGTATGGATCGGCTCTGAGCCAGTCCTGGGCAGTGTGTGACAGCCCCGCCGAGATGGCATGCGCCTGCATGCCCCACAGGAACTACAGCCCGTAGAACTGGCTCCGAGTCAAAATGAACTGGCTCCGAGTCAAAATGAACTGGCTCCGAGCCAGCTCTCAGCCACCACTGGGGCAGTGTGTGGCAGCTCTGCAGACATGGCACTCAGCCGTACCCCACACAGACACTGCAGCCAGTAGAACCGGCTCTGAGTCGGCTCTGAGCTGACTCCAAAATGGCTCCGAGTCATAATGAACTGGCTCCGAGTCAAGATGATGTGCCATGGCGGCCGGGTTCACAATCACTGGCACTTCCACCTGCCTGCCCGCAACGACTATCATCACTGGATACCAGTGTTCAGCTCTAATCTCCTTCTGAGAGTAATCTCTCAACGATAGCGAATTCGGCTGTATCCACTGTGCTTTATCCCACCACTCGTCGGGATCCTTCTTATTGGCTGCGATCTTATTGCACAGCCCTTTACTCATGACCATCACTGACGAGCCCGTGTCTACCATGGCATTTACCCTGGCACCTTCAACTCGACATGGCAAGTTCACTTCCGGCCCAATAAGCGGCGACCGCCTAACGGCCAAATTTCGCACATACGCCGTTATAGTGTTGACTTCTCCCTCGTCAACATCACTTTCCTGTTCACTACCTTCCTCTTGAGTCAGATCGCCATCAGGTGACTCATAGTCGCCCTGTTGGTCGTCTTCCTCCCCCTGGCTTTCCCAGGGATTCTGATTTCCATCAGACTGTTCACCTATCTCATACTCGACTAAATTCACAGACGCCTTTTGCGGCTGTTTCTTTGGGCACTGTCGAGCCATATGCCCACTCTCATTGCAGATGAAACACAGTCCATCTCCTCTAGGCGTAGCCGTCCTAGTAGCCGGAGCTGCCTGAGATGGTTTCGATGCTGCGTAACTATTGGCTGGGTATGTGACTTGCCTCCTATTGGAGCGCTCACTGGTGGAGCCATCTTTGCCCCAACCTCTTGTTAGGGTTGTCAACAAAAACTCTGAGTCAAAAAACTAAAAACTCTAAAAAACTAATTTTCAGTTTTTTTAACAATGGAGGATTAAAAAACTCTAAATAAATAACTAAAATCAAATAAAAAACAAAAAATAACTCAAAGCTAGTTATTTAAATCAATTAAATAACCTAAATAACTAAGCTCTAGTTAATTAAACTAGTTATTTAATTTTTAGTTTTTTAGCTAGTTTTTTAGCAATGAAGTTTGGTCAGGCTGCCTATTATCTGCCATTAAAATCTTGCATTTCATGGCACATGTTGTACTATTTCGATCATATTGGCACCGTCAGAGTACCATTCACTGTCCTGACACTATGCATTGAACATTTGACAAGACACTACCGTACAATTTTGGGCTGAGTTTCATCACACCCAGTTAAAAACTAGTTTTTATTAAAAAAAACTACTCAAGTTTTTTAATTGCCTAAAATTTAAAAAACTTAAATAACTATAACAGAGTTTTTTTAATTTGTTAAAAAATTTAAAAAACTACCACCTAGTTTTTTAACTGGTTAAAAAACAAAAATTAACTCATCGGGAGTTTTTGTTGACAACCCTACCTCTTGTTCTTCCGCAAGTACTCGTCCCGGACGCAGTGCCTGACGCTTTATCTTTGGCGGTTCCACCGCCATCACCCTTTGTAGCCTTTCTCATATCGTCACGCAACTCTTTGGGTATCAAGTGCCTTCCGCTACTAGTATCAATTTTTCGAGTCGCGTTCGCCTGAATCTTTTCCAAGCCTTCCTTTCGTACTCTTGTTGTGCTTGTGAAGCTTGTGAACGTACTCTTGTTCAAGGTCCCTGCAGGACTCTTTGAACTTTTCCCTGGCCATCTGTGCATACGAGCGCACATGATGCATTCTCGAATTGTGCCGAATATCTTCACACCACCAAGGCGGAAGGCGACTCAGGAATGTGGCAGCGCCCTGCTCCTCACAGGTGCTTATTCCCGTTCGCGCTTCCGGCATGCGCCGAATACACTGCCGGATCTGTCTCTCCAGCATATCTAGGCCTTCATAAGTACCGTCCCACATCAATTACGTCAACTCCATTTGGATATCATCTCCCGTTGGCAACGGATTGAGCATTTTGCTCAACTCAATGACAGCTCTCTGAAAACAGAGCTTCTGATAGTCGTCTCGGACCGTATGCATGTACTCATTCGCCTGCCCCTTTAGCAGTGAATGAAGCATCTCCGTCCAATGCAACGGATTCAAATTGATCTGATAGAAGTGCAACATGACCTCTCGCACGAAGTCTTCGTACGTCCGCTCATTGGTATCACCCGAGAACTTATTCGGTTGGCGCTTATCGCCAATTGCCAGCGCCTTATGGCCTGTGACGCCATCGTCTTCCTGTGGGTACCGACCATTTATCTCTCGTTCCTCCGTGAACAGAGTTGGCAGATATTAGGGTTCCTAACGGGCCGCCAGGCCCGGCCCGGCCCATAAAAAAGCCCGGCCCGTAAAAAAGCCCAGCCCGTGGGCCGGGCTGGGCGGGCTTTTGCTTCTGGGCTGACGGGCCAGGCCGGGCCGGGCCTGGGTTTCCCAGAGGACGGGCCGGGCTGGGCGGGCTTTCACTTATGAACTATAAATTTTTGGCAGAAAATCTTTGGTATGCATACTCATAAATGCTAAAAATTTCTGCCTCCGGCAGGAATTTGAATAACTCATAGTTGTTGTGCACTTATTGCCTGGAAATTAAGGTTGCTTTGGACCATTATGTTGTGGTTTGTGCTATGATAAATGTGCCATGCAGTGCAATCGCTATTACATGATGTAATGGGAGTTGCAGAGAAACGGGTGCAACTTTAGAATCGAATTACTTGAGCTAGGCGATGAGTTTTTCCACGCGGTCTTTTGCGTCAGAAAGAGAAAACTTTGGCGTTTTCTGTGTAGGAATATCAGATAATTTCTTTGACCGTGGAGAGTTTGCGCTCCTGTCAAACAGAAGTGTTAATTTCAGCGTGTTTGCCAACTTTTCGCGCCTTTTCAATGAGTAGTCAGCGATGTAGACTCTATTGTGGAAGAATTATTCTACATACATATAAAACACCAGAGCTCTCTCTATCTAATGCAAAAGACTGTGTGAAAAAAATTGATGTCTTGCTCGAGCAATTCAATTCTAAAGTTGGAATCGTTTCGCTGAAACTTCCTGTACAATTGACAAGTCCCGGGCCGGGCCGGGCGGGCCTAATAGCACTGGCGGGCCGGGCCGGGCGGGCCTATGGGTACCCTCCAAACGGGCCGGGCCGGGCCGGGCTTTTGAGATTTCAAAACGGGCCGGGCCGGGCCTAGATTTTTAGGCCCGTTAGGAACCCTAGCAGATATACGTCACGGGGGTTCC
The DNA here is from genome assembly GCA_030248115.1 of Linhomoeus sp. GSCO2_2. Taxonomy (NCBI): domain Eukaryota; kingdom Metazoa; phylum Nematoda; class Chromadorea; order Monhysterida; family Linhomoeidae; genus Linhomoeus; species Linhomoeus sp. GSCO2_2. Next base: position 11,713 of record JASAMZ010013166.1, on the reverse strand, counting down.
AGTAGTAGCTATCATCAGCGACCGCCTGATTAAGCGCCGCTCTCGTCAGCAACTTCGGATTCAACTTCGAATAGCCAGTGACCGGAGTGGCCGCCTGACTTGCCATAGCTCCACTACTGAATTCCCGCAGCACTTGCAGCATGCTACGCATATTGCCTCCGCACGTAGGCTGGTTGTACCACCCTTCTTGCAGAGCTTTGGTCATATTTTGTTGTATTTGATTTTGAAGTTCGTCTTCACGAATTTTGATATATTTCACCTTATTCTTTGGTGATGGGGCTGGCGTGTTACTATCAATAACGCCACCAGCCGACCCTTTGTCAGCAGTCTGTCCTTTGTCAGACTTCTTTGAGCGTATGCTCCCTTCTCCAGCAGATGCACTCTGGTGTCCTGACGAACGCCCAGATTGAGTCTGCTGGTTGCGCGCTATTGTCAATTCGCGCCGCAACCCATCATTTTCTGACTTAGCTAACTCGTCTTAGCTAACTCTTCCTCAGCGGCTTTCAATTTCTTATCAGTGGCCAGCCAACGTATCTGGCGACCGGTTTACCACCGTCTGTAGATCAGATCGTTCACGCTGCTGCAACTTCCTTTGGCGGCGGTTATCAGCGATCTGTTGCCAGCTTCTCGGCGCCAGTTGCTGTGGTACTCAAAACACTGGTTGGTCGTTTCGATACATCGCTCCATATTTTGACACTGGAGGTTTCCGTGATGCTGCTAACGGCACTTTTGGTACTTGGGGTGAGAGCGGCTGTCGAACCGGTGACCTATTGTTGCCCGATTGAGTAGCTTCACTCCCTTCACCGTCCAAAATATCTCTGATGGATGGATCGTGTGCGATCATATCGACAAACTGATCTACTGTCATTCCTGTTTTTCATTGGAATCGACGCATTCTATCACCCATATCATCTCCATTCTGGGGCTGATTAACCCCATCTTTTTGCACTATTGCTGATGAGTCAGCCGACAGTTGGCTATCATCAGCTTCAGCTGGCTCTATCACCACACCAGGTCTCGAAGTGGCTCTATTGCCACCTCTGTTATCTGGGGTAGGTGTACCGGTAGGAGTAGCTCTACCGCTGCCTCCCTGTTGATTTTGTAACTGAGCCAGATCATTCACTGAAGCCGTTCGACTTCCAACTGGTGACAGAGCTGCTAGGTTGTTCACTGAAGCGGCCCTACTGCCGCCTCCAGATCGCAATCCTGCCACCGAAGGTGCGTCCTGCCTTGACGCGGCCCGGCTATTGCTCAGAACCCGTATTTCCTCCAGAGTGGGCCCATGGTCCGCCTCCGTGTACATGTAACAGCCATTCTGAAGCGCAACTCTCATCACCGTGCCATCCAGAGAAATGACACGCACTTCCTCTCTGACTGGGTGCTCATCCAGACACCTCTGAATGTACTCTTGGTCACCTTGCAACATCTCTCTGGGGATCGAAGTTGGATCGACAGTCGTAACGTACGGCCTGTCTACCGTTCGATCGGCGTACTTCGCCAAAAACTCGTTTGCTCTCCGTTCCCATTCCTCACGAAAATTAGTGAGAAAATCCATGTCCGGCGAGTAAAGAAAGTTGGACCTCTGTAGGAACGTGACTGTGTGTTCCAGTAACTTCCGTCTCAAGCGAAACGTTGGCAGCATTGTGCTCCAATTGGCAGTATTCCAGTAGTACTCAAAGAAATGCTTCACATGCGCATCTCTCATTCTGCCTTCCACGTCTGCTATTTCCAATGGCATATTGTCCATGCTAACTGCCGGCATGTCCCGGAACACTTCCAACACTTGATCTGTGTACTGCTGCTCCTCTGGCAGCATGGGAATATTCTGTAACGCACGCTTTATCGCCACCGCCCCTCTTTGGACAATGTCAGGGCATTTGTCAACTAGCCGCTTCACTATACCACTTGGTATCGTTTGTGGGATCTGATTCCCACCTGCGAACTTGCAAGTCAATGCATCCGGGTGCCCCTTTTGAAGGGCTGAGGACAGGCGTGAATTTGATTGCGGCGGCGCCGCCCCGCCATTCTGATTCGCGGCCGGCGAGTGCCTGCCACGTGCAGCTGAACTTCTGCCGCCCTTTGACGACATTCTAACACTGCTTTACTCTTCACGGCGCTCGGTTAAACGCCACCTTTCGAGCTATTGGTACAGCCCTCTATGCCACGCAATCACTCAGATCGCGCACGTTCGCTGCACTTAGGAGAATCGCCATAGAGCAAGTACTCCCGCCCCGTGCCACACGAAGCTCCAATTTACTCCGTTGAGCAAGAACTCACGCCCCGTCACACAGGGCTCTTCCCAACTCCGCCTGTTTGGCGAGAAATGCCCGACTTTGTCCACTGCCTCCAGTGAGGTCTAGGCCCTGCCTGAAGTAGCAGACAATCGAACACCCGGTATTGCGCCTTCCGACCCTTGCCGGAATCGGCACCAGGAGAACTGACGCAACCAGAAGGTGCAGACAAACTGTCTGGGCCACGCACTGGTGCGACCCAAAAGAAAGTGCACACGGCAACATAGATGGGCACAGGGTTGGCAAGGGTTGGCAAATCCAACCCTGAAATCCGAGGGGATTTAGCATTTAGCAATACAATTTCTGACCATTTAGCACCCTGCCCGCCAGATATAGCCATGAGTGCTATGTCGTATGATGGAAGTTGAAAACCTTGCTCATTTTCTATTTCTGTCAAAATATATACATGTCGTGCTGCAATGAGTCAAATTTCGCCTGCGGCGCTTGAAATTTGGCGAAATCTTGCCTGCTGCGCTTGAAATTTGGCAAAATCTTGCCTGCAGCACTTGAAATTTGGTAAAATTTTGCCTGCGGCACTTGAAATTTTGCAAAAGTTTGCCTGTGGCGCTGGAAATTTGGCAAAATTTTGCTTGCGGCACTGGAAATTTGGCAAAATCCTGCCTGCGGCACTTGAAATTTGGCAAAATCTTGCCTGCGGCACTTGATATTTGGCAAAATTTTTGGCGTCGCTCACTCCATGGGCAGTTAGGCGTACATTCCAATGGAATCGTACCCTTTCAAATTAGCATAGGCGCATTTTAAACGTCTGGTAGCCAATTTTGCCTCGATGCCACGCCGTTCGGCTCTACCGAGAGGTAACATCGGTGCATATCCTTGTCCACGTGGAAGACAATCTTCGGCTCCTTGAAGCCCAGGGTGTATTGCAGTTGATAGTAGTAGTATGTACTATGGTGGTGTAAGGGGGAGGGAACTAAACGGGTGCGCCTTCAGTAGAGTCAGGCTTTGGGAAGGGAAGTAAAGGGAAGCGCCGCCGGTAGCGGCTAGGCCGAAAGGAGACAGCTGTTGGTTCGGTCGGCTGCGCTACTGTGCGGCGAAGCGTGTAACGGCGCTGGCCGGCTGACAGTGCTTTCGCTCGCCCGGGCGGCTGTCGCTGCGTAAAGAGGCGGCGCTAGAACAAAAGGGCGCATTGTCATTGCATGTGCGAAAGTGCGGGAAGGCGGGGCGGCGGAAGAAGAAGGGGCGAGGGGCTAAAGAGGCGACGGCGTCTCGCTGCGTGCCTGCCTGCCTGCATCCCTCCCTCCCTGTGAATGCAGCTCCCTCCCTCCCTCCTTCCCGCTGCGCGCTCGCCTGGCCGCTCGGCCGCGCTCGATTAAATGTCCCTTTAATGCCTGCCTGTCTCTATAAAGTAGGGGGGGGGGGAGGGTGGCAGTAGCCAGCGCGCGCGCCGGTCGAAAAGCGGCTGTTCCCCTTCCTTGCAGCCAATGGCAGAGCGAGCGGCGCTTCTTCCTCCAAATGTACAGAAGACTGCCGAGAGGCCTGGGGGTGGGGGCGCATTCGAACGGCCGACCTGCGCCCGCCGGCTGAGAAGGCAACTGTTTGGACTCGCAAACCGAGCGAGACTACAACGCGGCTACACCGTGTGGGCATGATGGCAACCAGAGCTAACTGTGTGGCCAAGCGGGAGGGTCGAAGACGGTTAGACGAACTCGACTGGCGGCACCATCAGTTTGAAATCCCTTCGGTGTTACTGTTGTCGTTGGTCGAGCAACAGTGGCAGTCGTCGAAATGGACCAGGAGAATGACAGAAATCTGGCGACGCGCCTTTCGAGCGAGGAAGATTCTTGGTGTGGCCCCCTCGACTGCGACTGCATGGCCTTCTTCCTATCCGTATCCTGCGAGACCATCAGCGGTAGGCGTTTCTATTAATAGGGAACAATTAGAGTACATTGGCTGCAACTTTCGGAATGGATTGAATCAGTGCAGGTTCGAGCACGGTGAGCCCGTCGAGCAGACGGGCATCTGCGACGTCTACTCCTTCTCCTACTCCTGGAAATGGAATGGGTCGGAGTGGAGCCACGGGGCCGAGAGTCGCTGGACTTTCGACAAGAGTGCGTCAGTGCGTCTATCGGCTGGTGGACGATCACGGCTGCTACAACTACAGGCCAGAGTACGTGCAGGTGAGAGAAGGGGGGGGGGGGGGTGGGGGCTTTGTTGCTGAAACGGTTAACTCTATGGAAGCCAATTTACTTGAGTAACTATAACCATCGTATTTAGCTGTTCCACTCCCGTGAAGCGGCGGCGGCCACCCTGGAGTGGGCCCAGTCGGAGCACCGCTACGAAAACGAGCTTCGGCACTGGTACACCTGCGGCGTCTTCGCCCACAAGTTCCGCCTCGCGGCTCAGCGGCGCAATGGCGAGGAGCGCGAGCGGGCTGAGCGCGAAAGGTCACCTTTGCCGGAATTCTCCAATCCGGCATACGATGGCAGCGGCGATGACGACGACGACGGCGAGGGCTCTCTGACGGCAGAGGGCTACATGGACTGCGACGACGCTGAAGGGGCCGCGGCGGCGCTGGCTTGGAAGACCGAAGAGTAGATTTTGATTGTTTTGCAGCGTGTGTTGTGGGGCGGTGCCGGTAGCTGCGGAGCGGCGCATGCTTCTCAGCTATCGGCACACCCATTCTCTCCAAAATCGGTTCGTTGGCACGGTTCATTCTGTTTTGCGCGACGTCAAGCTACCGGCCGAAAACTGTTGCAGTTGGTAAATGTCGAAGCGCGCATATATAAGCTCAGTTTCAAACTTGTAAGTCATAGCGCCAATTTAGCGGAGCGCTAAGACGTTAGGCTCGCACCCCAGAGGCAACGGGCTGAACTGGGTTAGAGTCCGGCTGAGTCGCCAAATTGGTTTGGCGACGTTTGGATAGTGAGTCTGGCTCTTTTGCAAACTTTTTACCGACGAGTCAACTATGCGCGACGTCAGGGAGTACTGTAGAACCGTTTTACAGCACAAATGCATACACAAACAGCGCCACTTTAGCTCCAGTCGTTAGAATCGCTGTTTTGTTCTTCCAAATCGTCAGTCGGCGCTCGTTCGGGAGTAGACCTGACTGGGCGGCTACCTCCTCGGCATTGTAACACTTGGAGCACTCGACCAGGTAACGCAAATAGTAGGCATGACGTCCTAGATGATAATCTGGCCGCCCGCCAGCGAATAGTTCCTTTCTAACCTTCCGGAGCTCGAACGGACGGACGATAGGTAGAGACGACGAGTCTGTTGGGTACGGCAGACTATTCACGAGACGAGCCAATTCGTCGCTTGAGTCAGTCCCTTTTAGTAAGGCCAGCAAACAGTCTCTGTCCATTGCGCAATATCGTGCGAGCGGCCGTCTGTCGGCCTGTGCTTTTGAGCCAGCCAGTCCATCTGTCTGTCTGCGCGTAAGTACATTGTCATCTTGCTACAAGAGAGAGAGAGAAAGGAAGTATGGTGGAGAGTGCCTCGGGCAGTAACTCCAATTCCAACGGCAGCGGCCACTTCTCCTGGACGGAATCATAAACAAGCTGAAGTCCAAGCTCTCGAAGAACCTGGTGATCTGCGTCGTTCTCCTGGTGGGGTTCTACCTCATTGAGACTGGCATCAACAAGGAGAAGCAGGTGTACGCATCGACTACCTACTGCGCAGCCCTGTCCAAAGAGGGAGAAGGCCAGGAAATCCGCTGCTTCCGAGATTACAACAGGTCCTATTCGGCCACCTATGCCAAGGTACCGTGATGGCAGAGAGAAGACCCCCTGTCCAAGCTCAGCTTGTCGCAACTAGATACCATGTGCGCGATTCTGTTGTCACATAGCTTTTGCAAGGCCGTTCCTATCGCCGCCGAGTTGAAATGGCAAAATGCCGCGACTCTGATAGTCAATACGACGCTGGCTGTAATGCTGGATGGCTTGGTACCTAGCGAATGCGTACGATCGTGCGTGAATTCGTTGTGAACTGCGTGTCGTAAATAAAAGCAACTGTCTGACGACTGGATTTGTAACACGCATGTACAGCTCGCGAAACACAATGTTGGAGAAGTAGGTAGGCTGAGCGAACAAACGTCCTAGCAGAAGCGGGCAGATTGAGCAGCAACAGCAGCACCGTAGCCAATCAATTGTCCGTCTTCATCAGTTGTGGCACTACAGCAGGGCTGACGGCACCATCCGACGTGTCACGCTCATCGTCGCCCTTGCGGCCGCTGCCGCTGCTGGCGAAGCTTCGCTTCCTGGTGATGGCGCTGACCAGCCTGACGGAGTGAATTAGTATGATAACGCGGCAGTATTAAATCACAAAATAACACAGTAGTACGGTACTCACTGCGAGCTGGCGTCGTCCGCGCTCGAGCAGCTGTCCATGTCTCCGTCGGCATTGCTGCTGCTGGTGCTGTTGTCGTCATCGCTGTCGCCATCGTGCGACGAATGCAGACTGGACAATAGGTGAACGGAGAAGCGCCTCAGCTTCTGCATTCGCACACAGCAGAAGACGCGGCCTTTGCGGATGTCGATGGGCTCGTCAGTGGCATTGAAGATCTTCAGCTTGACGGACGTGCGCGCTGCATTGGTCGGCATGCAGAAGTTGCACATGAGCCCCTTCGCCACCAGCGAATCGTGCAGGTGGAACTGCAGACGCAGATAGCCTCTGCCATTGACGGGCTCATATATGAAGGTGGTGTCGACCCTTGCATGACAGAAGCGTGTTTTATTGCTTCGTTATTCACCGTTTTAAAACATATGTAAGTTGAACCACAGCCGATATTAACATCTTCAATCAAATTTTGTGAATGGAATAAAAATTGTATATGAAGCACGTAAACTAACCTCAGCAAATGGTCCTGGCTCGAGTATGTGCGCTGACAGAAGCAACAGCGCTTGCCTCTCGTTTCTACCAATCTGTCAACGTCAAGCAACAAGTGGAAGCGACCCGAAGACTCGTGCCATAGGTGCACTTTGTGGGAATTGACAGGAGTGTCGTGTAGCAGTCCCTGCACAATGCACTGTAAAATGGCTCTCGGTTGTCTTGTGGAAACTATGTAGGGCTTTCCAACAAAACTACAGTAACCAAGCTTCTACCTCAAGCGAGCCTGCTCCGCTCTTACGGTCGAGACGACGGTACTTCTAGAGACAGATATTAAGATGATGTTCGATAGCCACCTTTTCAACGAGCAAAGATTTCGAGTCTTTGAGTTTGGTTATGATCGGCGGTGCGCCATTGGGAAACGACTGACGAGCCATTTTCTTCGCCAGTTGTTGAACCTGTGACGTGAAAACTAGCTACGTATATGGTATCAGCAGTCTGCTACCTTCTCGCGAACTATTCATTTTATAGCTACCGTACCTTATGACAGCTTCTCTTCCAGTCGTGGTATGTAGGTACCGGCCCATCTCATGTTGTGCGTGGCGAGAGCGTAGAATAGAGAGTATTCTACTGGAATTGTCTCGTTGAAACGTTTCCGGAAGTGATAGAATGACTGGACCATCGAGCGGAAATTCAGGATATCTGAATGCGAACGGACAAATCAGCGGTCGACCATACGTGTAAGCGCCAACCGGCCAGGGGGGGGGGGGGTCGGGGGGGGGGGGGGGAATAGGACCCCTCAGGGGGGGGGGGGTCTGAGGCCCCTGGAGGGGGGTCAAATGACCTAAAAATTTTGCCAAAAAAGTACCAAAAAATAAGAAAATTTTGCAAAAATCGGCCAAAAAGTGCCAAAAATCGCTTAATTTTGGTCAAAAAACGTCCAAAATATAGCGCCGCAGGCTAAAATTTTGCTATTTTTAAGCGCCGCAGGCGAAATTTTTGCCATTTTTAAGCGCCGCAGGCGAAAATTTTTGAAATTCTAGGGGGGGGTCTTTTGGGGAAGGCGGGAGGGTGGTACCTGGGGGGGTATGGGGGGGGTACATTTTCGGCTTGGGGGGCTTACCCCCCCCCCCCCATACCCCCCCCCCCCCCCGGTTACACATATGCGGTCGACAACTGCGAGCGCAAAGAAATCCAATCACGACAGAAACGATACTATGACTTCTATAGCAGAAATTCCGACCAACGTCCACCTGGAGTTAGGCGCTTCTGACAGCAGATCTTCGCAAATGCGCTCCAGGTCAATCTTAGTGAACCTCCTACCTACTTTGTCATAGGACGTCATGACGAAGTTACGAAACACCGTATTCCAAGAACTACTGTAGTACCTCCATCTTTGACCGTCCATCAGCACTTTGCTAAACAACAGTCTCACCCTGCAGGGACACTTTCTTGTCCTGGACACCTTCTCTACAAAAAATCCCACTCAAGGTACACAGATGAAATTGCTACATACTGGTCTTAGGGTGAAAATGGTGGAGCACAGGGTAGAAATGGCGGACCACAGAACAAGTGATACGTGACACTCCTTGAGTGTCAGATAGGCACTCCGCGTGATTGTTTTAGCAGACGGGGGCACAGAAACTCCAAGTGTTGCATTCCCGTTAAATATGTTTGTTCCCAATTGTTTCAGCGTTGAACTAGGGTCTATAGCCCGGGGTGGGCCTAAGCAGATGCCATACACTTAGAGGTCGATGTGGCGCAAGTGACGCGTTGGAGCAGGCTATACTGACGACGATGAGCGCAGGCTGTACTGACCGCTGACTGTCTATAGCCACTCACAATGTAGAATGCCAGCGGCGCCCCAATTGTACAGGCGCGCCTTATCTACGCTACACAGCGGGGGATCCCCCGCTGGGGTGGACGGCGTCGGTGCTACAGTACGATGCTCCTATAACTCGGTTCGATTGCGAGTGTGTAGACGCCTTTCTCAGCGCGTCTTATATGGACGGCGTACTGTAGGCGCAGCAAAATCAATGGCGGACGGTATTTTCGGAATTTCGCGAAATTATGCAGAGCGTGAGTATTCGGCCAAAATCAGGCTAAATACACCGCAAATCGCCAAACAAACGACGGATTCGCGTTCTGCGGCGTCAGGAAACCCAGACACAAGTCACACAACTGTCAACGCAATTTTGAAAATTCGACCCCGGGACCCAATTTTTGGCCGGCCGGGTGCCGAAAGCAGGGTAAAGGCGTCCCAAATCGCAAAACAAACACCGGATTCGTGTTAAGCGTCGTCGGAAACACCCGAAAGAAGTGAAAACACAATTTCGAAAATTTGACCCCGGGATTCAAAAATTCGGCGCGGAGGGGGGGGCGGTACCTCAAGATGGTCAAAACAGTTCGTCTAGACCAACTTTTGACGCTGAACACGTTGCAATGGTCGACTTGCCGCTAAAGGCACGCTTCCCGGCCCAAAAATCCATTCAAAATCGAAAATCCCAATTTTCCGCTCGGGACCCGGGACTTTTGGCACCGCGGATCTCCCGAACGGCGAGACCGATCTCGGCGGTTTTAGTCTCAAATGAAAGGTAATATAAGTGTCCAGGTCAGAAATTAAATTGGCGTCGATCCACCGTCGCAAACTCGAGTTATGATTTTTTAAATGTCGGAAAAAAATTAAAAATTTTGAATTTTCTACCGTACTCCAGCGTCGGACCACCTAGGGAGCCCGTTCCGGCGACGCCGCCTAGAGGACCCAAAGGCCTACAACATATCCAAAAATCACCACATTCGGCCCACTTTTGCGATAGTTATGGGCTATTGTTTTTTTTTTACTTAGTAAAAATTTGAATTTTTGAATTTTCGCAAAATTCTTCCACCGCCGAAATTTTTTCACCCCCCGAGCACGCTGCGCGTCGTCATAAGCTATCTTTTAAAAAAAAATTTGGCTCCCTAAGTGCTTCGTAGCGAGCGCCAGCCCCGGACATGCTAACTGTGGGCTTTACCGCTCCTATAGCACTCCTTCGCTTTTCAAGCGGCGGAGTGCCAAAAATCAGTACGGACCACAGAATAAATGGATTCACACAGAAAATGGGTACTCGCATGGAAAACTGGGTATTCGCACAGAAAAATGGGTGTTCGCACAGAAAATGGGTATTCGCACAGAACAAGCTGTTTTAAAAAAGTACAGAGTGGTTTGTGAGTGTTGTAAAGTGGAAGAGTACCAGGCAAGTCGTCCGGGGGACGCAGTATACTCCACAAATTTGAACTCCTACGCACGGTGACTCCTCTGCTGTTGTGGCCTCCTGACACTCCCAATCGGAAAACTAATGCCGAATTCGTGATCTACATCCCAGAATACCCTAGAATCAACATACAACACCCCTAACTTCCTATGGACTCGCAGAAACGAAATTCTGCAGTTGGGGTACTGTAGCATGCGATTTCGTCATAGGTACGTTCAAACATCATCTAAGCGCTAAACAAATGGCAAATTCGTAATCAGCGCCCCCGAAAACCCCGAAATCGAGCACAATATTGGCAAAGTCGACCCGACGCCCAAAATTCAAACCGACGCGGCAGGGATACTGTAGCTCTGCAAATTTTTCAAAAATACTTTTCTGGGCCAGATTTAAGCGCAGAATCGTTTGAAACCACTTTTGGAACGATTCGGCAACGCATTCGAGCGCTATAGACGCCGAAATGCGAAAATCGCAATTTTCGACCCCGGAGTCGAAAAAGTCGCAGTGTAAGAAAGTTTTTTGTGTTTCGCCCGATTTTCTCCGTTCATGGCTCATTCGATAGAGGACATCTGGGAAGGAGCACCAAGAGCGGTCTCGCCGCTCTAGCTGCTACCTAGCTCGCACAGCAGCCCGTCAAAGTCGACCCGGGGCCAAAATTCGCGAATTTTTCAAATTTGGCGCCAAAATAGGTCCCGCAGCGATCCAATTCATTTTTTCCACCCTCGGCCCTATCGAGTGCTACAACATATCAAAAGATAGTATATACCATTATATGCAACTTTTTCGAGTTCTACCTTGCCTAATGCGTTTTTCAGTACTTTGAAAATTTAAATTTTTGAATTTCCCGCCAACGGGGTCTCGGAGCGTGACCCCGTTTGGTGTCCACCCTGCCCACTTACTAGGCCTACCCAACGCAAAAGACCGTTTGGAAATCGGCCGCTTCACGCGCGAACGCCGTTGACTGTAATTTTCTGCGTTTCGCGCACAATCGCTATATACTCCACATTTTTTGTGGAGTATAAAAAGAGTGGATACTTTTGTAAAGTGTTTAGAAGCCTTTCCGATATGACGCGCGCCCGCCGGCGTCCACTATTCATGTGCTACTTCTGACCCACTCCTTTCCGAGGGGTTCTTGCAAGGCACCATTGGGATCGCCCGGAAATAATTTTTTAGCAGGCACAATTGTTCGTAAGGCAAGGGTTAAAAACAAAAGTGTTTCTTTAGTAATGAGCGTTCAACAACTGCCACAACGTAAGGTTTCTAACGGTCGAACGAATGCCGCTCTACAACGTAAGACGAGCTAATTAGAGTCGCTATGGTGCTTAACACGTAGCTAATGCCGATTTCCATAGTGCGTATTTTACTAAAGTCTGTCCAAAAAAACTGAGA
>JASAMZ010013164.1:0-21787 GCA_030248115.1 Linhomoeus sp. GSCO2_2 | reverse complement strand
GAGTGGGAGATGTTGACCTGAATCAGGTACTTGACGTCCTCAGCCTGCAAATAGGCAAAATGAGCGTTTTCGGTGCAATTTGTGTAAAAACACTTTTGCAACGGTTTTGGTGTATTCTCCATTTTGCAAGCACTTTTGCGAACTGCCAAATATTTTCTGGAGCCATTGTTCCGAAAACACAAGTCAACAAGAGAATACAGCTCTTCAAAAACAACTTTGTGTTCCAATTTGGTGAAAAGCGTGCTAAAATCGTAGCTGTTAGCCTCAACGATTTTATTCCGTCCCAAAAGAATATCATTTATAACTTTGCTGTTATTCTGAATGGACCAATAGCAGTGCACACCCGTTCTACCCTTGACCACCTTACAGTAGTTCTGAAGATGGCTGCGCAAATGCGAGAGAACAAAGTGCAACATTTTAGAGATGGGCATAATACTGCAATTACGAGCACCGGCAATGAACCTGAAGCCATAGGGATTTTTGTGCAATTTTGGCATTCCGAAAATGGTAGGAATCTTTTCAAAGCCCGAAGTTACCGCAAGTTCGTAGGGTTGAGAATTGGCGATCCTATGGTGGTCTTGCACGATTCTATCCTCGGTTACGGTACTGGGAATGTAGGTAATGTTACCAGCGATTTGCCACTCACCATTTTGATTTTGCGTGATCCCCATTTCCTTGCATAGAGTTTCAATGTAGTATTTCTTGCAGGTGAAGATAATATTGTTGGGGCATTTGTCCGCGCAGGTGATAATGAAGTTGTCGTGAAGAAACGCCAACTCGCTTTTACACTGAACGTCCTGCAGAACGGATTTGACTGCCTGATTACCGTATTGAATCTCTAATAAGTCAATTCTGGAAAATAAACATTCCAAAATCTTTGCTTTGTAATTTGCAACGACATTTGTGGTAAATTTGTGGAATTTGGCAAATTTTGTGACGAATTCATCAACAATCTTGACACTTTCGGTTCTAACCAACTGCCAGTTAAGCCCTTTCGGTTCTCGGAATTTGGTACCCTTGCCAAATAGTTTCCTGAGTTTAAAATTGGTTACAATCTCAAGGTTACCCGTTACAATGTGTCCAGCTGGTGCATAAACATGAGGTGAATCCTGACAGGGGCACTTGTAGTAGCCGCGGGACAGTTTGTCAAGTGTGAAGCCTTTTAACTCCTTGGAATAGTTCATCAACTGAAGGGAAACCGGTTCATCAGATTTGAACGCGATTTGCACCCTGGGAATGGACACGTCACAGGGCAACATGTTCCTGGCTTCTTGCTTTCTGAACAGGCTGTTGAAGTAGATCTTTTCTATACCGTAATTAACATAATTAGCCGTGACAATGAGCTTCTCCTCCTTCCGGGTTACGGTAGCGCGTTGCTGAGCACAACTGGAGATGAAAGCGAAGATTCCAAGTTTGACTGGTGCATCAATTACGTCAGATGAGACTGGTGTCTGCACGTACTGGAACAGTTTAGTCCTGCCGGATTTACTCAGACCGCACAGGAATTTAAAAAGATCTCGCATAGGATAGTCTCCATTTGCTATTTCATTGATACGTTGAAGCAAAGCAGAGAGATCCCATTTGCGAGCGCGTTTGCGGCGATTTCGACCTCGATTTTGCCAGATTCTGGGAACTTTGATTTGAAAATATGGGTTACCCTTGGAATTTTGCGGCAAAATACCTGAGGAAATGTCCCCGTAGCCATCGATCCTGTCGTTCAGTCCAAATGGCCAGGCAGTGTTCAACAGTCTGATCCAGAGAGATTCGTGAGACCTCAGGACACTCTTCTCATAAGTTCCTGGAAAATCGATAATTTGCAGGCTCATATGATGAACGCCATGACCTTGCGATCTGAAATGATCATAGAGATAACCAGCGGTACCATTGGTTACGTTACGCCTATGTTGCATGAATCTAGTCTTTATTTTCTGCTTGGTTTCACCAACGTATTGCATACCACACTTCAGGCAGGATATCAGATAAACTACGCCTTTACTGTTGCAGTCAAAACCTTCACAGTCAGCAGCGCTTAGTGTGAACCGTTTACAGGTGATATTGGACATGAAGACAGCACTTTTGTCGTCGATTACGGTTTGCTGACATGTGATACAGTTCCTTCTGTCACATTTCTGCATGGTGGCACACTGGGCCCTGGGCCGAGGGTCCAGTCTGACACTAGGCGTTGGGTCACTCCCCCAGAAGACCTGGAATTTGGGGAATTTCTCACCGGGATGGGCAACTGTCACAGAGGAGAGTGTAGTATCATCATTTGGGTTCGTGAGTCAAGTTAACCCCTTGTCGCTCGCGGCTATCCCACGGGGCTCAACCGTGGGAAAGGGTGTGCAACCCAGGTGCGCTTTCCCCCAGGGCTGCTGAGGGAGAGGGAGGACACCGACCCGAAGGCCCCTACACCCCCATCACCAGGCTGACCTGTGTCCACTCTCAGCAGGTGGGCTGGCTAACCAGGCGAGAGAGGACGACAGCTAAGTCTGCACATCTTAGCAGAGACACATCAGCGCTAAGACTGGCCGCTGTTGTTATGGAGGTTACAGCTCCCCACGTTGACAAGTTGTGCGGGAGGACTGGGCAAACAAGCGGAGAAAATGGGCGACACACTTGAAAGAATGCAGCAAAGTGAACAAGACCTGGCCCCGAAATACAGAACGGAGACATGTGACGGAAATAGCACTCCACCAATTAGAAGTGCAAGCGTCAGATTGTGCTGAAGGAGACAGCATAGTACGCTGCGTGCAAAGTGGGTGGGAAGAACCCCACTATAGAACTAGCTGGGAAAGAGAGAGAACCCAAACTTCGCAAAACAAACTAAAACTAAGCCAGAGTAGATCCTGTAACAATGGAAACGCATACACGCAATAAAACATCAAATAGAACACCAGACCGAGCATCTTGCCTTCCAACACGACACAGAGTGATAAAAGAGCGGAGAATAGTATTGACATTAGTCACGCGGTGTGAATAGCGCATGAAATGGAAGAAATAAGATGACCCCAGCCCCCGAAGGGGCAGGGAATTTGCAACCCGCCCCAAGTGGGGCGGGCAGGATAGGGGCCACCCCAAGGGGTAGCCCTATTTGCAACCCAACCCCCGAGGGGGAAGGGCGGGTAGGAGCCGTCCCGAGGGACAGCTCCAATTTGCAACCCAACCCCAGAAGGGGAAGGGCAGGTGTGACCGTCCGTAAGGGACAGTCAATTTGCAACCCAACTCCAAAAGGAGAAGGGCGAGTACAGTACAGTACATACCTATGGAAAGGTAGAAATGCGAGTAGGTAGACTAAGCGTAAAGAGGAGGCAAATCATGTGGGGGGGGGGGGGGGGGGGGGGGGGGGGTGTGCACCCCACTTACAGTTTGCACTAAACTCTGTCCACGTCGCGCCTGGCGGGTCTCAATTGAGGCTTCGGAGGCTTTTCAAGCTCTGCAGTAGGCGACAGTACATAATTTTGCATGTCGGACAGACATGGCGTCCAAGATATTCACTTTGACTAGGGTGAGGCAACTGAATGGTCGTCTTTTTTCGCCCGGCCTCAGCCGGGCGACACCCTACGAGAGCTCGGCGTGCGTGCGTGCGTGCGTGCGTGCGTGCGTGCGTGCGTGCGTGCGTGCGTGCGTGCGTGCGTGCGTACGTACGTACGTCCGTAACGCTCCCAGATCTCGGCGTTGGAAAGCCGTAGAGCGGAGATCTTAGGCTCTACGGATAGGCCTCGACTCACTGATCATTCCGCTAAGAGGTTTCGAAATTCAAAAGTTTGAATTGCGCGCGCTACAGTACCCCGAAGGTCAAAACGCAAAACGGCTCTAGTTCGCTCGTGTTAAGTCGTAGAGCGGCAATCGACACGTCAGGTGAAAGCTCTCGACGCGTTCTTTCATGCAATTGCAAAAGTTCTTTCAATTACGCAAACACGCACCGCCGAAAACGCCAGTCTTGACATTTTGACGCTAAAATCGTTCTAACTCGCTCAGTTTGTGTCGTAGAGAGACAATCTCGAGGTCAGTGAATAGCTCTCGACTCGCTGATCATTTGTTCTCCCATTGGTCAAATCTCAAACATTTGAATTTCGCGAGCTACAGTAACCCGAAGGTTGAAAACGCAAAACGGCTCTAACTCGTCTGTGTGCGTCGTGGAGAGGTGATCTTGACCACCTTGGATAGCTCTCGACTCACTGATTATTTGTTCTCTCATTGGTCGAAACTCAAAGTTTGAATTTCGCGAGTTACAGTAACCCAAAGGTCCGAAAACGCAAAGCGGCTCTCACGCGCTCGTCTTACGTCGTAGTAGAGCGGCGATCGGCACGTCAGGTGAAAGCTCTCGACGTGCTCTTTCATGCGGCAGCAACAATTTTTAGCAATGCGCAAACACGCACCACGGGAAACGCCATTCTCGAGTTTGGAACACTAAAATCGCTCTAACTCGCTCAGTTTGCATCGTAGAGAGACAACCTCGAGGTCAGTGAATAGCTCTCGACTCGCTGATCATTTTGTTCTCCCATTGGTCAAATCTCAAACATTTGAATTTCGCGAGCTACAGTAACCCGAAGGTTGAAAACGCAAAACGGCTCTAACTCGTCTGTCTTGCGTCGTGGAGAGGTGATCTTGACCACCTTGGATAGCTCTCGACTCACTGATTATTTGTTCTCTCATTGGTCGAAACTCAAAGTTGAATTTCGCGAGTTACAGTAACCCAAAGGTCCAAAAACGCAAAGCGGCTCTCACGCGCTCGTCTTACGTCGTAGTAGAGCGGCGATCTACACGTCAGGTGAAAGCTCTCGACGTGCTCTTTCATGCGGCAGCAACAATTTTTAGCAATGCGCAAACACGCACCACGGGAAACGCCATTCTCGAGATTGGAACACTAAAATCGCTCTAACTCGCTCAGTTTGCATCGTAGAGAGACGATCTCGAGCTCAGTGGACAGCTCACGACTCACGGATTATTTGCGAAACTTGAAAATTGAAATTTCGTGAGTTACAGTAACCCG
The DNA here is from genome assembly GCA_030248115.1 of Linhomoeus sp. GSCO2_2. NCBI lineage: Eukaryota > Metazoa > Nematoda > Chromadorea > Monhysterida > Linhomoeidae > Linhomoeus > Linhomoeus sp. GSCO2_2. Next base: position 16,794 of record JASAMZ010013164.1, on the reverse strand, counting down.
AAGGTGCAAAAGCACAAAACGGCTCTAACTCACTCATGTTACGTCGTAGAGCGGCAATCGACACGTCAATTTTAAGCTCTCGGCGTGCTCTTTCATATGTCAGCAAACATTTGTAATTGGCTAAAACACGCATCACAGAAACAATTTGCGTTCTACTCTGAATTGCTCATGTTGCGATTACAGCGACACTCGGCACGTCATTCCAAGGCTCGTTACGTAAAGAAAAACAAACTTCGTTTTGCTCCATGGACAGAAGTACGAACGACACGGCTTGATTGCTCATAGTGCGTTCTTTTGTGCTCTGTCATGTATGTTTGTCAAAACTTTGACAAGTTCTTGTCCCTTTTTTAAAAGCGTTGCTCGAAAAGTGATCTTCTTGCTCTAAAAACCAAATCCCGGGCGATATCAATATTGCTAAGCAATACCCTCTTGCGAAGCGGAAGCTCGTGAAGCGGAGCAATTCGGGCGATGAGCTCTCGCACTCTCTGCAGAAAGAATGCAGCTCTATGCAATGTCAGTCAGAACACAAACTCAACTTTTTGATACCGGAGCTTGTTGGTCAACTGATCGTCCAACCACCATCCTACATTTTTCAGTCGACAACGAAAATCTGGCGGAGGTTTGGAGGCGGGTCGAGGACTATTTCTCTAGTGGACGGGGACTAACTATTGAGGAGTGCGACTGGCTGATCGACGTCAAGGACGATCTCTCTTTTGAGGAGACCATCCAGTAAGGCAGACGTGCAAACCAATTGTGAGGGGATGATTGGGGATTGGAGGTTGGGGGGGGGGGGGGGGGGAGGTGGAGGGGGAGCGATCGATCTCCAGCAGGTATCCATTTAACCATCGAGGTTTCGCTCACGAAGATGAAATTTGAAAGTAGCAACGTGGTTCACGGTGCAACACTTTCCGTTGTAGGTACGTACAAGTAAGTCGAACTCTGATTGCACAACAGCATTTGTTGCGCGCTCACCCTCGAGGACTTTAGATGTTGTTTTACGTGTTCAGAGGTCTCCACCGGGCAAACGAGAGCACTAAAGGCGTCGGTTATGAAGGGCTGACTCACGACACGGCCTTGCCCTTGAGAGTTCTTGTTGACGCCTGCGCAACACACATTCAACTGACACTGAAAGACTGCCTTCAAGTGACGTCGCCAAGCATTGACACCTTGAAGGTGCACTTCGTACCTTAAGCACGTTATTCAGTAGAAGCGGTTAATCCACATTGTACACAACTCGTTGCAGTTTGAAGTCGTCATACAGTACATATTGTTGAGTCTCAAGTCAACCGCGTAAGCAGAACATTCGTTATCTTCGTATGCGTAATGCTGTACATAGGTGTATTACTCGATGGAACTTTTGCCTGAGCAGGAAGGTACATCGTCGCTGAGCAGAATACATACAAACTTGGTCAGTTCAAGTGAGCGCAACTGTTTAGGTCCACCACTTATCGGAGATGGAGGAGAATGCTGGACCACTGGACGTGCAGACACTACTCTCCATTTGTCAAGTGAACGAACACTGCGCCCAGAGTGAGAACCTGGTGAAAATGGAGAAAAAGGTGTCCTCTGTTTACGTATTGCATATTGTTTGGGATCCTACGGAAAGTCAACTTATAGGTGCCACGGCTAACTGTGCAGGAGATTCTTTCTAAAACAAGCGCATTCAGTGACATGAAGGTTGGTCAGTTGACAACTTGACGTTGTACTGCCCGCAATAATGAGAGGAATTTCGCTCAAATTTTTTTTCGGAATAATTGTGTATGCCTAATTTCAGTTTGATTATGTCGCTCGGATTGCAGTGGACGTGGAACTGACCATGACTCAGATGGCTGCGATTGGCGAAGAAGCAGGTAAACGGCGCATGCGCTTCTCTGTTGGTAACAAGCGAATTTGGATTCCACACTGTTCTTCCTATTTGCTGTGTGCATCATACACCGCCACCTACCGTACGTGCAGGTTCCGCAGTGGACACATTTCAAGCAATAGGTACATGAAAATCTCTGTGCAATATTGAAATTGGGTAGATGGCAGTTGCGCCTGTGAGCAGTGTTCAGTTATAGGCGTGGTCAATTTCAGGAGCGACGATGACAGATATGGCGTCAATCGCAGAACTAAATCGGATGCGTCGAAATGACCAGGCGCTGAAGAGCATACTCAAGAGCTTTCCTCACATGACTACTGACGACTTGAGAGAGATCCACGAAAGCTGCGCCTGTGGAGAAATCAGGGTAATACACAGCGGAGGTACAATACAGAGTGAAGTAATCCAGCTTGAAAGGATGTGCCGTTTAAATTTCATTGTGGTGTGTAAGATGGCCTTTGCGGCACAGAATTAACAGGCGAAATCGTCCCCCGATGATTTCGGAGACGATTTCGCCTGTTATTTCTGCGCCGCAAAGGCCATCTTGCATATACATCACAATGAGGTACATACTGCTTTACGATACGTGTACCTACATACCAGACATGTCATTGTCTTTAAGGACAATTGTCTTAGACAATTTAACTCGGCTAAATTGTCCGACAAGACAAGACAATTTAGATTGTCCCGGGTTTCCGCAAAGACAAGACAAAGACAAGACAATCAAAATGATCAGTTGGGACAAATGGGTAAATTGTCCTTAAATTGTCCTTAGATTGTCCTTTGTGGTGTGGATTGCGCACATCCAGCGCGCTGCAATTTGGTGTTGCGGGGACTGTTTATAGGAATATCTGTAAAATAATCTAGGGTTTTATCTAGTGCTAACTTGAGTTGGATGGAAACGCTAGCTCCAAGCAGGTGAACACAGCATGCATCCAACCAGCGCAAACACAACTATCTTTGGGACAATTTAGGGACAATATAGGGACAATTTAGAGACAAGGCAAGACAAAGACAAGACAATTTATGAAATTGGACAAAGGACAAAGACAAAGACAAGACAATTTAATATTTGGGGTTAAGACAAAAACAAAGACAAGACAATTGCCAAAATCCTCAGACAATGGCATGTCTGCTACATACGTACTGGTAATGAGAATACCAATATACCGTAAATACTCCAATAAGCCCCCCTCCTGACCTTCGCCTTCAAGAGCGTGGCGTAGAAGTTGGAGGTGGGGAGGGGGGCTTATCAGAGAATTTACGGTACGCGAAACTGTTACTGAGCGACTACTGATCAGGTGGACCAGTTGGCGGAAGCCGTGGAGGATGCCGTGGAGTTAGACACTGAGTTCAAGCCGCCTTTCACTAACAAAGTGTTGGCAATCATCGCCTCGCGAATCGTCACGCAGATCTCCTCCTCCGTCGAGACACAAGAGGGAGACTCCAAAAGCCGCATAGACGACGACGAGGAGCCCATTGACGTGGTGAGAACTGCCTCTTTCTGCCATCTTCCGCACAATTTCAATCGCTAGTCTCTCACTGTGCGTACCTGCAACAAACAGTGTGCAACAGCTCTGTGTATTGGAGTATTTACGGTAGAAGTGCAGCGTAACATTGCAGCATTGATTGGTCGCCAGTATGTAATTGGAAGTGTGCCGATTCGGTAGCACAGGGTACAGTAAACAACGAGCACGATGCAGCACCACCCCATCTCACTTCAGCTGACCCAGTATATCGACCTGACCGTGGCCATGTTCGGACAGGCGGTGGAGACGAATCCCTCCATGCCAGTGTCGGCGCTGGCGGCAGAAGCCGAGAACGAGAACAACATCTACGCGGACGCTCTGAAGGAGCTCGCCGACAAGATAGAAGGCGTACAGCTTCAAGACGTCCAGACGATACTGAAGAGAACTCAAGGAATGCTGATGGACACCTTCTTCGGCGTCGTCACCGACGCCGACTGGTCGACGCTGGACGACCTGAAGGGGCTTGCGGGTGAGGCCGCCATTAAACATTGAAGCTCAAGTCGACACTCGAGTCTACAATACCCAGTTGTCTTCATTTCAAAGATGTGAATCTTTCACAAATCAGTACTCGACGCTGTATTTTAGAGCGAGCGGCGGTGGTGGAGGTTGTGGAGAAGACGGACGAATTCATCCAGGACATGACAGTGGAGGAGGCTCTGGACGAGACTCTCGAGTCCAATCCCTCTCTCACTCTGGAAGACCTGGCTGAGGCAGCCGCCGTCGCCCAGTCTCCCCACCTGGGACGCGCGTTGCAGCACAAGAGGCCATTTTGATGGTCCGCCCCCTCTCGTCTCAAAATCAGCCTTTTGATAGCGGCCTCCCCCCCCCCCCCCCCCCCTTAGAGGGATGTTAGAATTTCGTCTGACATTCGTAGATTTGTGCACATCATGTGCCACCCCCCCCCCCCCCCCCCCCCCACATTCAGTAGCAGCAGTAGGGTTGCTCTGGCAGAAAGGAATGCCGATCGTGGCTCCCCTCTTCCGTCATGCCGATATTCGCTTTCGAAATGCTGAAGTAGGTATATCATGGTTGGCGCGGCAGCGCCAAACCATAATATGTTCCATCCAGGCCGCGCGCACCTTTTCCCATCATCACGATATTTATTTCTCAGACGGTACTAAACGGAATTGGATGAAATTTGGTACACTAAAGGACTTTATTACGAATAGATTAAATTCCAAATTTGGTGAAAATCGGTTAAGTGTAGCAAAAGTTACAGGCGCAAAAAGGATCGCGGCGCGTTTCTTGTCTCACGGGCGGGGGGTGAATTCTTCTCCGTCTTCTTCTTCTTCTTCTTCTTCTCCTCCTTCTTCACGTCACGCTCTAACGTCCATCAACAGAATCTCGCGAGTCGCCTGCTATTCTTCCCAACCGTGGTTGCGCGCTATACAGTACAAGCCCCAGAGTGCCCCCGCTCGTTCAGGAGGCCCTGCATACGTGTCCCAAAATTGTCCTACTAATTCTGTGCGTGCCTCAAAGTGCTCCCGCTCGTTCAGGAGGCCCTGCATACGTGTCCCAAAATTGTCCTACTCATTCCGTGCGTGCCTCAAAGTGCTCCCGCTCGTTCAGGAGGCCCTGCATACGTGTCCCAAAATTGTCCTACTCATTCTGTGCGTGCCTCAAAAGTGCTCCCGCTCGTTCAGGCCTGCATATGTGCCCCAAAATTGTCCTGTTCATTGTGTGCGTGCCTCTAAGTGCCCCCGCTCGTTCAGGAGGCCCTGCTTACGTGTCCCAAAATTGTCCTAGTCATTTTGTACATGCCTCAAAGTGCCCCCGCCCGTTCAGGAAGCCCTGCATACGTGCCCCAAAATTGTCCTGCTCATTGTGTGCGTGCCTCTAAGTGCCCCCGCTCGTTCAGGAGGCCCTGCTTACGTGTCCCAAAATTGTCCTAGTCATTCTGTACATGCCTCAAAGTGCCCCCGCCCGTCCAGGAAGCCCTGCTTACGTGTCCCAAAATTGTCCTAGTCATTGTGTGCATGCCTCAAAGTGCCCCCGCTCGTTCAGGAGGCCCTGCATACGTGCCCCAAAATTGTCCTGTTCATTCTGTGCGTGCCTCAAAGTGCTCCCGCTCGTTCAGGAGGCCCTGCATACGTGTCCCAAAATTGTCCTACTCATTCTGTGCGTGCCTCAAAAGTGCTCCCGCTCGTTCAGGCCTGCATATGTGCCCCAAAATTGTCCTGTTCATTGTGTGCGTGCCTCTAAGTGCCCCCGCTCGTTCAGGAGGCCCTGCTTACGTGTCCCAAAATTGTCCTAGTCATTTTGTACATGCCTCAAAGTGCCCCCGCCCGTTCAGGAAGCCCTGCATACGTGCCCCAAAATTGTCCTGCTCATTGTGTGCGTGCCTCTAAGTGCCCCCGCTCGTTCAGGAGGCCCTGCTTACGTGTCCCAAAATTGTCCTAGTCATTCTGTACATGCCTCAAAGTGCCCCCGCCCGTTCAGGAAGCCCTGCTTACGTGTCCCAAAATTGTCCTAGTCATTGTGTGCATGCCTCAAAGTGCCCCCGCTCGTTCAGGAGGCCCTGCATACGTGCCCCAAAATTGTCCTGTTCATTCTGTGCGTACCTCAAAGTGCCCGCTCGTTCAGGAGGCCTTGCATAGGTGTCCCAAAATTGTCCTACTCATTCTGTGCGTGCCTTTAAGTGCCCCCGCTCGTTCAGGAGGCGTCAGCACCATTAAATTAAATTAAACATAGAACAGCAGCAGCAGAATAACAAGATTAGTAGACGGGGGCAAAGCCCCGCGGGGCACTCCTCCCATACTTCAGACCAATTTTGGAAGGTAAGTGGACTTACGAATGAGGATGCCAACTAACCAATGAGATGGACCAGTACAGCCTCCTGGCCATTCCGATTGCAAAACGAATAGCAAATTCGGAATCGCAACCCCCTAAAACCTCACATTCAATAAATAACATGCCTTGCTTCATATGAGCACAGACAGTCAAGTTTTCACTTAATGGTATGGTAACAAGCAAATTCTTCAAAAATAGTCTCAAGTGTTTCCAAAACGAAAAAGCAATGGCAGATTCGAGATCAGCGACCCTGAAAAGCCAGAATTGAATACCTACACGGTAGGTGTCCCGGGCAACCCCAGCACTCAAAATTTCAACTTCAAATTTCCCGCCAAAAGACGCGTCGGTCGAAAAAAGTGCTAATAACAAAAACAACGTATCTTTGGATGCTCTATCACGTGAAGATCAAATTGACACCAAAATGTCTCAACTACCCCTGCATTGCACCAAAATACCAAAAATATTACAAAAAATTTGAAATTTTGCCCAACAATCTACTTCGGCCACACCTTTTTCTCCATTCCCCGAAAGATGTTTATGAGTACTAAAAAGTCACCAACTATCACCGAAATCTATCCACACAGCAACAAATAGGAAAGGTGGACATTTTGAATTTCGACCCAAAAACCGATTTTTCTAACTTTTCACCCAAACGTGGGCGATTTCGAAGAAAGTGATCTATTACAAAGTTGTAGAGCTCGCCGAGCTTTATCAAATGGTGTTTGTCCCATTGCGATAGAAGCACCCTACCAAAAGTTACGCCTGCCCGAAGTTTTGCCCAGAAATCCGGAACCCAACTTTCGGCAATATTTCCCGGCTTGGGCTGCATCTGACAGAATTCATCAGTGTTGTGCGCTAATTGGCTACCTGAGATACGCCAATTGCCAAAGAACTAGAAGTCTTACGTCAAAAATAAAACACTTACAGCCTGGGCCGCGAACCCTATTTTTGGGTCGAAAAACCCGGTTTTTGCTACCCGGCCCGGGCAGGCCCGGACCCAGCCCGACGGCGCCCCCACCATCGGATAGCCCAATGTCTTTTACATATTCGGCCCAAAGCTCGTCTCGCTCCGATCTACCAGAACACTATTCTAAGCGTCCAAAGTTCGTCAGAGGCCGAAAAACCGGGTTTTTGGCAACTTGCCAAAAATCGGGTCCCGGACGGAAGTCGAGACCTTCGATCCACCCTGCGCTATCCCGAGACCTATCGAATAAAAAAAAATTCGCCACGATCGGCCAACTCTAGCCCGACTTATGAGCGTTCCAATTTACACAGAATCCGCACCATCACTATAGCACTCCTCCCTTTTGTAGGGGAGGAGTGCCAAAAATAAAATGTGAACCGCCTCGACCCGTAGAATCCAACGGTGACCACGTCGACCCCCTCCGACCTACCACGCATGCCCTGGGGGCAAAAATGTCGACTGCGAAGGGGAGTTTCAGTATACTGACAAATTGTTAACAAATTCAAAACACATCAGAACCATATCAAATAGGGGTTCGTTTGAAGCGTCTCGACGAGAAAATTACAATGGCACCAATACCGTCGCCCCCAAATTTACCACGAGCGCTATTTTTGCAAAAAGGTGCCTCAAAAATCAACTTTTTATTGGCTCATCCAAACGTAGCGTTGTAGGGGTTCGTTTGAACCGTCTCACCGAGAAAATTACAATGGCGCTATCCGCGACCCGCAAAAAGGTACCAGGAGCGTTATTTTTGCAAAAAGGTGCCACAAATTTGTAACTTTTGATTGGCTGCTCGGAACATGGCGTTGTTGGGGTTCGTTGAAACCGTCTCGACGAGAGGAATCCAATGGCGCAATCGGCGACCCCGTACCACGCACCATGTCCACGCGGAGCCACGCAAACGTGGTCTGGCCACTACTCAGTGTTTCCTTATCCGAACCTAGTCTTGTTGGGGCTCAAATAAGCCGTCTTAACGAGAAGAATCATGAGGGTCCTCAGACTCCATCTATCAACGCACAACCTCCCTGTAGAAGAGAATCAAATAGCGCACCTCACACAAACCAAGGGGCCAGAGTTTTTGGACCTCATACAAACCAAGGGGAGAGTTTTGGCTTTCACCTGTGCAAGGGGTCAGATTTTTACCTGCATACAAAGCAAGGGGTAAGATTCTTGACCCTGAACCATAACCCTCGCTCTAATTGTGTCCTGCAATCCCCTTACCAATGTCCCTCCCTGCCCCTTCCCTTACCCCTGTCCCTTCTGAAGCTTCTTGGCAGAGTTTCAGGAGCCGCTGCATACGTGCGGCAAAATTGTCCTACTGGTTTTGTGCGTCCCTCAAACTGTTCCCGCTCGTTCAGGAACCCCTGTAAACGTGCCCAAAAATTGTCCTACTCGCCTCGTACGTTACTAAAAGGGATTCCGTTCGTTCGAGAGCCTAAACATTCATGTCTCAAAGTGGACTACTCGTTTAAGCTGATTGGTTGACTGGCTCCGCCAATAAAAAAGTAAGAGTATTTCATGTAAAAGTGCCTAAAGGCAGAAAGATGAATATGTTCCAGGTGTGAAGCATGTAAAAGCAAGAGTATTAAACGATATTCCACTTGTGCAACAAATGCGGCGCTTCGCGCCGCCCACCAATTTGTAAGAGAAATATTAGTAGGTACCGGCATTAATTGAGGGAAAGCATTTTCGACTAGAATTATCCACACAAAACTGCGCAAAGGTCACAACGACACGCGGCAACATATTCGGCACATCTTAGCGTGTCGTTGTGACCTTTGCGCAGTTTTGTGTGGATAATTCTAGTCGAAAATGCTTTCCCTCAATTAATGCCGGTACCTACTAATATTTCTCTTACAAATTGGTGGGCGGCGCGAAGCGCCGCATTTGTTGCACAAGTGGAATATCGTTTAATACTCTTGCTTTTACATGCTTCACACCTGGAACATATTCATCTTTCTGCCTTTAGGCACTTCCTATATACTAAGCGGCTAACGATGTCTGTCTGTTCGGCGTCTGTCCGCTTAGCACTAGGCATTCAAATGGCGGCCACGGCGGCAATAACGCGATTGTAGCTGTCGCCCTGTTACTAAAAGACGCTCGGCACGCGCGACGCAATTAGCACTAGGCATTCAAATGGCGGCCACGGCGGCAATGACGCGATTGTAGCTGCCGCCCTGTTACTAAAAGACGCTCGGCACGCGCGACGCAAGGATAGCAAAAACTAACGATTGAATGGCCAATTTCTTATGACAGAAGAGATTGATCCTGGAGATTTATAGCTCAAGCTCACCGTCATTGACTGTACAGACTTCAGAACAGTGGTGGCCGATGATCTATTATGCTTAGTCGGCTTGAGTGAGCACTTGAGAATCGAGTGATATGTAGCACAGAAGAGGTGTTTGTCATCAACCACAGACGATCGATTGGCTCTTCGAACTGCACAACAGTGGCGGCTGGTGATCCGTCTTGCGCTATAGGCTTGAGACCAAAGTCACAAATACTACAGAAACACCTATTGGTTTTCGCTGGTGTCTTGCAATTGGTTGCTGGCAGAATGGTAGGATTAGGCTCTACAGCAGTGAACCTATACAGTGGCTGGTGGCTGGTGACCAATTGCAGCTGAGTCAGGCGATCATCGACAGTCTTGGGCCTACAGTATCACCTACGGGCTAAAGGCACTAGTCCTATATACTAAGTGGCTAACGATGTCTGTCACACGTCTGCCCGCACACTGTTAACACGATAACTCTCGACAGCCATGACGGATCGCGATGATCTATACACCAAAAGAACCGTCGTTCTCTGTAGTTTTACATCTCCTATTGTGGACATTGGCCGATGTCTAAATTCCACAAAATTCATGAAAATATTGGCTGCACAGTACATTTCTGAGCACTAAAGAGCGACTGCAGGGCACTTTTGTGGAAGTATTACACTGTCGTGTGACCACTCACTGCAGAGTTGTTGCTGTGAGACTCTGAGGTGTATTCAGAGGCACGGGAGCAGGTGCGACAGTAAATGCAGGCACTGGCAGGGGCACTTTGTCAAACAACTTTAGATAAATCTGAAAACACCTATGGGCGAAGCACAAATGTCAGTCTGTTGAATTCAGTGTATTCTGAGGCATGGGCGCTGGTGCAACCATAAATTCAGGCACTGGCAGGGGCGCAGTGTCAAACGGCTTCAGATCTATCTGAATCTCCTACGGGCTGATATGAGCATTGCTGTAAGGCTGTGTGGTTGTGAACAGTGGCTGCTTTCCATAGGTCAATAAATGTGGCTCTGTTTCCATAGGCGCTCAGCTGTAGAGTATACAGTATCACCTACGGGCTAAAGGCACTAGTCCTATATACTAAGGTGCCTAACTCTGTCCGTCTGTCTGTTTGTTTGTTTGTTTGTTTGTTTGTTTGTTTGTTTGTTTGTTTGTTTGTTTGTTTGTCTGTGAGCGCTCTAGCGCTCGCTACAGTTGACGGATCGCGATGATCTATAGCTTAAACTGACCGTCAGAACACGCGGTTTTGCATCTTTGCTTTTGGAATTTTGATCAATGACTAAATTCCAAATTATTTCGAAAATATCGACTGCATCAGTACATTCTGACCACAGAAGATACCACCCGATGTAATTGGCATTTGATTTCGCGACAAAAGTGCTTTCCAGTGTCACCATTCATGACAGAGTTGTCGTCGTGAGACTCCAAAGTGTATTCGCAGGCACTGCATGCACTGGCAGGGGCACATCATCAAACTGCTTTGGATCTATGTCAAATGTCTTTAGATCTATCTGAAATCATCTATGGGCTAAACCCTAATGTCTACCAGCTAAATCCAACTATGTATTGTGTATTTATTTACAGGCACGGGAGCTGGTGCGAGCATAAATGCAGGCACTGGCAGGGGCACAGTGTCAAATGTCTTTAGATCTACCTCAAATCTCCTATGGGCTAAACCCAAATGTCTATGGGCTAAACCCAAGCGTCTATTGTGTATTTACAGGCACGGGAGCTGGTGCGAGCATAAATGCAGGCACTGGCAGGGGCACAGTGTCAAATGTATTTTGATCTGTCTGAAATCTCCTACGGGCTAAACCCAAATGTCTATGGGCCAAACCCAAGCGTCTATCGTGTATTTACAGGCACGGGAGCTGTCGCGCACCTAAATATAGGCACTGGCAGGGGCACAATGTCAAATGTCTTTAGATCTAGCTGAAGTGCTCTACAGGCAAAACCCAAGTGGCAACGGGCTAAACCCAATCATCTATTGTTTATTTACAGGCACGGGAGCTGGCGAGATCCTAAACATAGGCACTGACAATGGCACAGGGTCTAACGACCTGAGATCTAACTGTAGTGTCCTGCAGTGCACTGAATTCGATGATTGCGTTATCTCCCTCCTCTTGCTCTGCAGATTACCCATACGTTATTGACCATGGAGATTCTCCTACGGGCTAAAGGCTCTAGTCCTATATTACTAAGGCGCCTAGGTGTGTCCGTGTGTTTGTCTGTCTGCAAACGCCATATCTCTAGACACAGTTGTCGGTTCGCGATGATCTATAGCTTAAACTGACTGTCATAACATGTAGTTTTGCATCTTTACTTTTAGAACGTTGACCAATGACTAAATTCCACAATATTTCGCAAATATCAGCTGCGCCAGTACATTATGGGCACAGAAGGCACCACACGCTGAGATTGACGTTTGATTTCGCGCCAAAAGCGCTATACAGTGTCACCACTTACGACAGAGTTATCGTTGTGAGACTCCAAAGTGTATTCGCAGGCACTGCATGCACTGGCAGGGGCACAACATCAAACTGCTTTGCATCTATGTCGAATGTCTTTAGATCTATCTGAAATCTCCTACGGGCTAACCCCAAATGTCTACAGGCTAAATCCAAGTATCTATTGTGTATTTACAGGCAAGGCAGCTGGTGCGAGTGTAAATGTAGGCACTGGCAGGGGGCACAGTGTCAAATGGCTTGAGATCTGTCTGAAATGCCGTATTGGCTGAACCCAAATGTCTATGGGCTAAACCCAAGAGTCTACTAAGTATTCACAGGCACATGAGCTGGTGCAATCCTAAACGCAGGCACCGGCAGAGGCACAGGGTCGAATGGCTTGAGATCTATCTGAAATGTCCGATGAGCTAAACCCAATTGTCTACGGGCTAAACCAAAGCATCTATTGTGTATTTACAGGCACAGGAGCTGGAGAGATCCTAAACATAGGCACTGACAATGGCACAGGGTCTAACGACTTGAGATCTAACTATACTGTCCTGCAGTGCACTGAATTCAATGATTGCGTTATCTCCTTCATGCTCTGCAGACTACCCATATGCTATAGACCATAGAGATTCTCCTACGGGCTAAAGGCTCTAGTCTACATTACTAAGCTAGCTAGGTGTTTTGTCTGTCCGTAGAGGTTTGCCTCCCTAGCACTTCGCCACGCGACGCTTCAGCATGCGCTTGCCTCGCTAGCACTTCGCCACGCGACGCTTCAGCACGCGCGCGCCTAGACGCCAGCGGGACGCCAGCGGCGGCAATCAATCGCTGCACGGCCAGCGCCGCCTGTTGCTGCCTGCCTTCAACGCAGGCATCGCCTGAACAGTACGGCAAGGCACCTTCGCCGCTCAATCAGGGTCGCTCCCCTTAGCTCGCATTGGATCTGGCGGCTCTCTACCATTTGTTTTGCGCGGCGCTACAACAGGAGCAACAGGACAGACCTTGCAACAGGACAGATTTTGCAACAGGACAAATCTTGCAACAGGACAGATTTTGCAACAGGACAAATCTTGCAACAGGACAGATTTTGCAACAGGACAAATCTTGCAACAGGACAGACCTTACCACAGGACAGATCTTGCAACAGGACAGATTTTGTAACAGGCAACAGGACAGACCTTGCAACACGACATATCTTGCAACAGGAGAGACCTTGCAACAGGACAAACCTTGCAACACGACAGGCCTTGCAACAGGATAGATCTTGCAACAGGAGAGGCCTTGCAACAGGACAGACCTTGCAACAGGACAGGCCTTGCAACAGGTCAGACCTTGACAATGAACAGGACGGACGTTGCGGCGCGCGCACGAGGCGACCACCGCCGTTGGCTCGCAACAGGACAGACCTTGCAACGGACAGACCTTCAACACTTCAACAGGACAGATTATGCAACAGGACATTACGGCCATTGACGACTACATTCCGTGCTATTCAGATCACACAAATTCTTCTGCAACAGGAAGGAACGGCTAGTTTACATGAAATGCATACTTCTTTCATCCCTGCTGCTGCTGCAACGCGCGTTCCCCCGGCGTCCTATCGTGAGTTGGCGAGGTCGAACGCCGGCATGAAGATACACGAGGCGGTGCTTGCCGTCACGTCGAAGAAGGAGAAGGTGACGATGAAGAACATTCTGGAGGAGGTGTCCCGACGACCCGGCTGGCCCCTTGAATCCTTGGTGCAATTCCTGGTGGGACAACCAGAAGATCCCGACTGACAGACGACAAACACACTATTCTTCTTCTGAGTCCACTCTGGTTATTATAGGAGAAAGGTCTTTGTTGTAAACACGCGTTCCAGTTGAATACTTTCTGTCAACTGTCGCTACGGTTTATGTAGAGTGACTATAAGGTTGCTCTACACTCTGCACTTTGCGACGGACGACGACTGTAAGGTGATTGCATGCTCAAATTTAGTTAGCACGGCTTCTTTGCGTACGAAGTGGAACCGCTGCGTTTATACTGCGCCGCTGGCAAGCTCTCGTTATAGTCCCAATGGCACATGAAGAGGGCCTGAAAATTGTCATCGCCGTCGCCATTTACATACGTCATTCTGAAGGACGCATAGAGAAGAAGCAGGAAGCGCCCTGCATGACCTGAAGTGACACGCTCTCCTCTAGTTGTAGTACTTCACCAGCTTACAGGGTCAAATCCGTCGACGATGCCAACGTCCACACATTCAAAAGCGACACCTTGCGACTTTATGTTGAATAGGCTAAAGACTCGCTTTACGCAGTCTAGCAAAGCAAGCGATTGGAGCGGTTTCTGTTTCGAACTGCCATCGCTTTGAATTCCAATCAATCTAAAGCATGGTCCGGCGGACGACGGTTGCTGCAATCGGCGGCTGTGTCGCCCGCGTCGACTCCTTTGGGTCCCGCCCGTCGCGCGGCAGCGGTCGCCATGATGAGCTGCAATAACAGGTTCCTACTTCGCCACCCAACATCAGGGCAGTTATGTATTGTTTTCGTTCAACTCCCGAGTACATCGACAACCCAATGGAAGCTTTTGTCGCTCAGGCTTGCTGCTGGCTGCTGCTCTTGGCAGTCGTCGCGCTCCACGCAGCCGCAGGTGACAAATTACCACGTAGACAGCCGATTGAGCTCAGACACTGAACATCTATTGCAGTAGCCATCTGTCCAGTGCTACCGCAGCAGCAGGGGCCGGCGAGAAGCTGCGCCGACCACCAATGGGCTGGGGCCTCGAAGAGCGGCGTCTACTCCATCGAACTCGACGGGAAGTCGGTCAGCGTCTACTGCGATATGGACATCGAGGGCGGCGGATGGACCGTCGTCCAGAGGTGCTGCGGCGCAACTTATAGGCAAATTTCTGGCCTAACACCCAAAGAGATGTTTCAGGCGAGTTGACGGCCAGGAAGACTTCGTCAACCGAGTGTTTGCCGATTTCGCCGACGGTTTCGGAAGCGCCAGCGGAAATCACTGGCTCGGACTGGAGACTGTGCACCAGATGACATGGCTGCATCCCTCTGAACTTTACGTCAGCCTGCAAGACTGCGCAGGGGACAACGCCAGCGCCCTCTACCGAACATTCGCGGTCTCTCTCTTCAGAGTCTGAACATCTCACTTCGGAAACGATGGCTAATGTTCTAAGTAATGTAGACCTGCTGTGTTACTCCAGTGAAACGACGCGTTCGACTGACGTTAGAATCTAACAAAGCCGCTAGAAATCGGTTATGTCGCATGATATCGTGCATAGGAAGCTAGTGGCTAGGATTTTCTCTGTGCAGACAATCTGGGGCGTCCTCTGTTTGTAGGTCGGTCCCAGTGCCACCAACTACACCCTGAGTGTGGGCGACTACAGCGCTGACCCCCTTGTGGGCCTTCCAGACGGCATGGCCTACAGTGATCAGGCGATGTTCTCGGCCGCCGATCGAGACAACGACGACTACGAGCTCAACTGCGCCGTCGAGAAGCAATGGTCGGTCTATAACCCGCTTTGCAGTCTCTTCTCTAGAAGGTTGTGGCCTAACCAAGCTATGTACCTACGGTCCGAGTCAGCAAGCACGTCGTACTGGGATTCCTTAGAGTACGTCAGTTAAGATAATCAACGTGATCGAACTGGGAAATGGATCCTTATAGCGCCTGGTGGATGGTCCGCTGCTACCACGCCTGCCTGAACGGTCCCTACCACAGCGACTGCTCGCCCACCACAGGTTGGGTGGGCATGGTTTGGAACTTCTGGAAGGACACAGTAGGCGCCTACTCGGCCAAGAGTTCACTCATGATGATCAGACCTCTCGACTACGGATGCACGCCTGACGGTGGGCTGGCCTACATACAAAATCTCTTCTTTGCTGTTTTGGCGACCTACATCTCTTTGAGTGTTTCGGACTTGCGTCGCCGCTATCCCCCACCTCCCGCCCACCCCCTTTCCGCGAGTAGACCGAATTTCTACTCCCTCCCGGCAAGCAAAAATTGTAATATTATGTACCTATGCGGCGCCTAAAGTCTGTTTCAAAATAATGGAGACTGGAGGTGTTTTGGGCCGCTTCGTGTACATGTACAAGCTAAGCGGTCAAGTTTGGTACCTATCGATAACTGGTGGCGAGTGGGTGTGTGGCGTAAGTATCGCGCCGTAATCACGCAACACGCACAGAAACTACGCTTCATGATAAAAAATCGACTTTTTTATATCGAGGCCGATTTTTGTCGTTTCAACTGCAAATAGTAGGGGGATATGTCCTTGCTAAATGTGCAAAGTTTCACCTCTCTAGCTTTACGCAACAAAAAGGTACAGCTGTTCTCCCGACCCCTACTTTTTGAAATCCTTAAGAAATTTAAAAAAACGCTGAAAAAAATCTCCACCTTCTCACAACTTCTGCACCGCTTGACCAAACTTGCTGAAACTTGGGGAACGTATGGCAGACACATGCAGCCTAGACCACAGCAAAAATTATCGTCATCTGTTGAAGTGCTCAGGAATGCGAGCGTCGTAAGTGTTAACACGCAGATCTGTGAGACTGAGTTGAGACTGGGGCATTTGTTTGATGTTGCTATCAATTTGATGGGTGCGCTGCATTCATGCAAGACCCCGTTATGCACACACCAAGTTTCATTTGAATCGGCCAACAATCGCGAACAACAGCGGCAAAAATGTTCCCATGGTTTGGTTTGCTGAAAAGCCCGAATTATCAGGTGTACTTTGAAATAGCGTAGCAATGACAGGTGCAAGCTGCCAAACTAATTCTTGCATAAATCGATGCGCCCATTTATTCTCTACATTTTTGTGTTAGATAATTATTACGAAATTCCCAAATTGCGGATTTTGTGCCATTTTGGACGGTTTTCGCATATTCGGCCTTGTACATAGGCGCAATATGGTGATACAAATAGCCGTGTGACTGTGCA
>JASAMZ010013162.1:0-11493 GCA_030248115.1 Linhomoeus sp. GSCO2_2 | reverse complement strand
TTGTCCGCCGCGTCGCCGGCCTCCACGCGCTTGCCTGGAAAAAATTCAAAATTTCAAATTTGACGCCAATTTTCGGAAAATCACAAGGCGATCAAAATTCTCGAGTTCGGACAAAATGCACAAGCTCGAAATTTGCTGACAGCGGCAGTAATCGCGTCACGCACGCTCCAAAAGACTTGTGTGCAATGATCAACGTCAAATTTCAAATTATTCACAATTATTTTAGATTTTTTTGAAAAAATTCTCCTACCCCTATAGGGCGAGACGTCCCTCTCCTTATCCTCCTCCATATCTTCTCTGTGGGCGCCATTCACCATGCGGTCCCTTGGGACTTTTCCCTCGCCCCCGGGGCCTTCTGGGTGGGCTCTTTTTAGCGGGCTGTCGGCACCTCCCTTGAGTGGACTTAGGGGACCCCCCGCCCAGGACTCCTCGCGGCCCCGGCCGCTGTGATGCGCTCTTCCAACATTGCCATGTCTTTGTCGCTGAGCTAAAAAAATGTTAGTTCGTATTTTGAATGTTGTGGAAAATTTGCACGTTTTTTCTTTTCGAGAAATCTTCGAAATTCGACGTCGGACGATTTCCACTGCAAACATTCGCAACCAACTTATACCAAACCTCAATTTCCTCAAGTATTACACAGCACACTAAACAAAACATGTGAATTCAACAATTACATAAACAACAAAACAATTTAAAACCACTCACGCTTCCGACCAATTTGTACAGTCTGTCCCCCACGTGCGCATAAGCCGCTACCAAAGCGTTCAAAGCGGCGTTGCGCACATTGGTGTCGCGGTCGGAAATATTGGCTGAGACGGCTTTCAATGCGGGCTGAAAATAAATGCACACAAGATCAACATTTTCGCTCGTTTCGATGGAAAATTTCACACGGACAAATAACGTTGGTATTCGACCGACTAACAAAATTATTATTAACACTTAGCTTAAGCTCCAACGTAATTCAACAGCAAAATTTAACATGGAAAACTGGCAGTTTGTGATAAAATTGCAAAACTGTCCGGGAACTATCTTTGAATCACGCCAGTCTCACAATTCATATTTAACTTATTCAATACTGCTCACAGCAAGTCCAAATCACACCAAAATCCCACAAAACCGCCAATTCCAAAAGCCAACAAGCTATTCTCCACATTGTCCAAATTTACCCACAAGTCGAATTCAAAAGTCAAACCAAATCACTATAAATTTCACATTTCTCAGTATTAACGATTTTAGAATTTGACATTCCCGCCAAAATACCGTACCTGTACTTGTCCGCACACATTGAGGCCATAGATCTCGATCAAAAGCCCAATTTGCTCCAAGCACTCGGCTTTTTGGCGACTATTTTTGGTTTTTGTCCCGTCCATTAGGTGCGGGAACCCTTTGGAAGAGGGGTAGATTTTCCACAATTGCTCTAGGATTTTGCGCACTTGATTGCGCACCATGTCTTTGGGGTCGCCCGCCTAAATTATTCGAATTTAATAATAAAACTTTGTCACTCTGTAAATAATCAATATCTTAGGGTAACGAAATTAATTATATTATCCATTTTCAATTTGTAATACAGAAATTGAAACAACCGTTTATCTATTTACATTAATTCAATTCAAATTTAGATTTAGTAATTAACATAGCATTCAATAATCTAAAGTAGCAAAATAATTAGTGGTCAATCATCCTAATTTAATTAAGTCTAATTCTAATTTAGTAGTAACAGAATTACCTAAATATCAACTCAAGCTCAATGAATTTTACTCCATTAGCCCTATACCATTGAAATTTACACAAAAATTCCACCAAAACTTTACAGTTAGCGAGATTTCCACAAATTACACCCAAATTACACAATAAATGCACCTTCAGCAGTAAATAGGGCACAAAGGAGGCCACTTCAATATCCGTCATTTCGTACTCCCTTTCCACCAAAGTCGAAAATAGCGCCAGTAAAAACTCCAAACATTTCAGCAAAACCGTAGGATTCGTGTCGAAAAAGCGCAAAGTCGTCCATTTGAGTAGCAGATCGCTGGAATTCACCACGGCGTCAGGACTGGCGAGTAGGGTCTAAAAATGTGAAAAAATTGGGCACAAATTGGGTTGTACAGGGTTTTTTTTTAGATGAGTGTTTTTCGTTCGGCCCGATTTTGTATAAAACAGCGGCCGATATCGATGAAATTTTAACACAATATTAAAAAGGCTTTGGCATTTTGTGTGTTAGGTGCCCAGCTCAATTGGTCTTGCAACGCACAAATTACAGGGTGTCAAAGTTGAGGTCGAAAATCTCACGATCGGCCGACTTTGAAGCACGATAACTCGCATTTGCTTTTGAATTTTTGGACGCGGCAAATTGCATCTGAAAGACCTTTAAACAGGCTTTAATTTGTCACAAGGACGAACTTTCCACGTTGCCTAACGGCCGAGCTACAGCGCGTTGAAATTCTTAGCATGGGCCAGAGGCCGCCCTTCTCAGCGGATGACGGCCTGCGCCGCTCCAGAACGCGTTATCGGAAATTTCGACGCGTTGTAGCTCGGCCGTTAGGCAACGTGGAAAGTTCGTCCTTGTGACAAATTAAAGCCTGTTTAAAGGTCTTTCAGATGCAATTTGCCGCGTCCAAAAATTCAAAAGCAAATGCGAGTTATCGTGCTTCAAAGTCGGCCGACCGTGAGATTTTCGACCTCGACTTTGACACCCTGTAATTTGTGCATTACAAGACCAATTGAGCTGGGCACCTAACATACAAAATGCCAAAGCCTTTCCAATATTGTTTTAAAATTTCATCGATATCGGCTGCTGTTTTGTACAGAATCTGGCCGAACGAAAAACACTCATCTAAAAAAAAAACCCTGTATAACGAAATGTTGGGTGGAATCTTCAAAAAAAATTTTTTAAATGTAGAGAAATATGAAATTTGAAAGAAAATACTCAAGAAAACTGTCGTCATGCATATTAGAGAGAAATTTTCTTTCACGATTCTGACCACAATGACAACTGCACTCACAGGGAAGCAAAATTAAAGAAAAAACGTTTAGAACACTAATTTCCCCCAGAATATCACTACAGCAACCCTTAAAACCGCCCGAAACGCCACTAAACTTCCAAATCTAACAGAATTGTCACAATTTTTAAATTCCACAATCACCGTACCGCCGCCAGCGCGTCAATGGCCTTCAAATGCTGCTTGAAGTCCGTGGCGTGGAATAGTTGGGCGTGCAATAAAGGTTTAGCCACACTGGCCAATTGCAATTTCAACTGCTCTATGTGGTCGTCCTCCGGTGCGGCGAAGTTCCACTTTAGGACCTGTGGGAAAGTGATTTAGAAAAATATACCATGACGTAAAATGTATACTGGAATGGACTTGGCAAGGAAACGATTAAACCCAACGAGGGACAAGGGGTACAAACGTGCTACGAATCAAATGGGAGCGAAATCCGCGCGCGAAAATGCGGCGAAACGACTAAAGAAACGCAGCAATGTAGTAGTATTCTCGACAATTTTCGCGCCAATTCACTGAAAAGCACTGAATTTGTGTCATTTTAGCCTGAGGTTCTTCCAAAGTGTACAATTTCCAGCTTACAGATCTCGGTTCTATCGCAAATCTTTAAAAATTACAAAAAAAAATTTAAAAATCCATACCCTGAGATTTTTCTCGTCGTTGAGTCGTTTCTGCTTCTCGTTGCTGTCAATTAGCGCCGGCCCGTCGAAGCTTTCGTCGTTCTTTTTGGCGGATTTCGCCGCTCCTTCGCCCGGCTGAAAACTTTAGATTGTGACCAATTTAATAGGTTTAAAAATTGTGGCAAACTGTAAGAAGACGATAGAAGATCGGTAGCGGTAGGATAGGGAGTGTGAGGCGTGTGTGGCAGGAAGAAAATAACGCAAGTGGCACCATTTAACTGAAGGCAAACTTTCAAACAGTGTGTGCTCTAAATATTCAACGAAAACAGTGCTCTCGTGTGGCGAATAAGGAAGAAGAAACTCCAAGATTCCCCCGGCAGAAATCGTAAAAAACAACTCACCACGCGGAACTGCAAGAATTTCCCATATTATTTATGAAGTTCGCAATTTTTGCACAATTCTACACAAAATATTATAATTTCAAAATACTACCCACCTTTCGACTAGTCGATCGGGGCCTGCCCCCCGGGGCCAGACTCCTACGGGTGGGACCCCCGCTGGGCTTGGCGCTCGGCGGGGGGTCCGCCTCCCCCACGTCTGGGTCGAAGTCCGCATCTAACGCCGCCGCTTTTTGCGCCACGCCTTTTTTAGGGGGAGCCTGAAATAATTGAAATAATTGAAATAATTGCGGCAATTCTGCCCGAATTTTAACCTGCTGAACTACAGGCGGCCCTGCGCTCTTCTACTGATCCAAGTGCTCTTCTTTCTTTCAACGGGTATGAGAAGAGCTACGGTGGAGGTCGACACACCAGTAGATTCGCCAGACGATTTCAAGACGATTGGTCTTTGTTCTGCGAAGATCCGACTTGTATTGCGAAAGATATGCGCGATTCTGCTAGATGAACACTTTAATAATGCTGATCTTCATAAACTGGAAGCATCTCGCGCAATACAAGTCGGATCTTCGCACAACAAAGACCAATCGTCTTGAAATCGTCTGGGGAATCTGGTGGTGTGTCTATCTCCACCGTAGCTCTTCTCACACTCGTTGAACGAAAGAAGAGCACTTTGAGCAAAGAGCGCAGGGCCGCCTGTAGTTCAGCAGGTGAATTGTGTACAGTGCGACGTGCGACGTCAAAGACTGTTCAAAAAGAAACAGCTACAGTATGCCCATTGAGTGGACCTTTCTGCCCCCGCCGGCGCGTCTGGGCTGCTGGTTGGCCGGCGCCTGCGACGACGCCTGCGGCGCTACGCTCGGCGCGGGCGCCTCCTGTGCACATTGAGACACATACGACCACTACCACAAGACACGGGACCACAAAACGGCACAATAATAAAACAAGCAAAATAGACAATAAAGTACAGGGCGGGTAAGGCGCTCACGTGTCCCTTGTGGAGGCTGCGCACCAGGCTGGCGGCCAGCAACCCGTCGTGGTCCTCGGCCGAGGGGGCACTGGGGGCCTGGTCTCGAGCGGAAGTTATCTGAGAAGAGGGGGATGGGTGACGATTAGTATGAGGTAGTCTGGTCGCGGCACTCTGCCCCAACGACCACCCCACTCAGTCCCTCCCATCAACACTCATCCGGCACTTCTGTGCTCTGACCAGTGGCCAAGCGCGACTCAATACCACCCCCCCCCCCCCCCACTTCACTCCTTCGCTCCCTCCTTTCTTTCAAGACACCCCCTCCACCTCTCATACAAGCCACCCCGTTCCACCCATGTCCTCACACCTTGTCCATCTTGAGTTTGTCCTCAGCCACCTCCGAGAGAAAGGGCAGCAATGCTTTCTCCCCCACCGCCTTCATGGCCTGGCCCAAGGCCGAGGCGGCCGAGTCTCGTACGATAGCGTCGGAATCGGCCAGATTCTAGTAGAGACACGAAAAAATTTCCAAAAAAGAAATTCGTGAAAAAACTTACATCTCTACCGATGTTCTACCTAGAGAGGGATCGAGAATGGGGACTTAGGATTGCAGGTGGGTTTGGAGCGGGATTGTGTAAAACTTAAAGGGAGAATTGAGCGAAAGTGGACAATTTTTTTGAATTGGCATCGCCCCCCCCCCCCCCCCCCCCCCATTTACCGCATTTCACGCGTAGAAATTCACACAGCGCGGGCCGCGAGATAAAATCACTGTCAATCGGCGCGCGCGAACACTACAAGGTGTCATTCACCCTTTAGCCCCACAATTGACAGTGACGCAACACTAGACAAAGTCCATACCGCACTGAATCTCTACTGAAATTGTCACAATCGACAAAGATACACCGGAATTACGCTGAACAGACTAAATTACACCAAAAAAATAAACAAACTGCTCTAAACTCTCTCAAAATCCCCGAACGACGTCACACACTTCATAAATCACACACGAACAGCACCAAAAAGTAACCAGGCAAGTCGTCCAGGGGACGCAGTATACTCCACAAAACTCGCATAGTGACTCCTATGCTGTTTTGGCCTGCTAACGTATCGGAGTGCAAAACTAATGCCGAATTCGGAATCAGCGCCCCCGAAAACCCCGGAATCGAGTATAATATCGCGAAAGTGGACCCGACACCCAATATTCAAATGGACGCGGTAGGGTTACTGTAGGTCTGCAAATTTGCCAAAAACACTTTTCTGGACCAGACTTCAACGTAGAATCGTTTGAAACCACTTTTGAACCGATTCGGCAACGCATTCGAGCGCTACAGACGTTGAAACGCGAAACACGCAAGTTTTGACCACGGAGTCAAAAAAGTTCCACCAAGATAACTTTTTTGTGTCTCAACCGATTTTCTCCATTCATGGCTCATTCGATAGAGGACATCTGGGAAGGAGCACCAAAGGCGGTCTCGCGGCTCTAGCTGCTACCTAACGCGCACAGCAAACCGTCAAAGTCGGAAAGTAGCGACAAATCGCGAATTTTTCAAATTTGGCGCCAAAATGGGTCCCGCAGCGATCCAATTCTTTTTTTTCGTGTTCGGCACTATCGAGTACTACAACATATCAAAAGATAGTATATACCATTATATGCAACTTTTTCGAGTTCTACCTTGCCCAACCCAATTTTCAGTACTTTGAAAATTTAAATTTTTGAATTTCCCGCCAACGGGGTCCCGCAGCGTGACCCCATATGTCGTGCAGGTTGCCCACCCACTAGGCCTACCCAACGCAAAAGACCGCTTGCAAATCGGCCGCTTCACGCGCGAACCCCATCCGGTCCAAATTACTGCGTTTCGCGCACAATCGCTATATACTCCACACTTTTTTGTGGAGTATAAAAATTACCCAACTAATTACACCAAATTACAAATTTGCACAGAATACATTTCTTACAATTTTCCACAAAAGTACAATTTTCCAATATACCCTCCACCCACCTTCACCAGAGGGGCGGTGATCGTCTTCAGCAGTTTTTTCGTCAGAGTTTGCGCCGTGTGGAAAACCAACAATCTTTGTAGAAACGAGGCCACTTGGAACTTGATTTGGGGATTTTTGTTGTCCAATGATTCGAGAATAAAGTCCATTAGGCCGTCGAGGGGAGTCTAAAATTGTGGGCGAAACTTACAAATAATGCGCGCGCAAAAATACAGCCACTCTGTCAATTTTCAGAATATCGAAACAGTTCACCAACTGCAGGCTTACAAATTTCTCACACCTACCGTAGATTCTACATTTTCTAGATACAGTAGCCTTTTGTAACTTTACCAGTTATTACTGTAGTTTTGCAAACTTTCCACCTACCGTAGTCGCGATCGCGTCAATGCAGTCTTTCAGAGGGTCGGCCAAAATAGGCTTCTTCTCCTTGAATTTCTCGAAAATCACCGGCACGAACTGAATTAACTTGTGTGAATTTTGCCATTTTTTTCAAAATTCATCACAAATCGCGTACCAAATTGGCAAAGGGGGCGAATTTCCTTCGGAGGCCTTTGGCGAAAAGCTCCACGCACTTTGTACCCTTAGCCGCGACGTTTATATTGGCGTCTTTGGAGATCACCTGAAATTTTACGCAAAAATGCGGAAAATACTCCCTAAATGCGAAAAACAATAAAATTCTTCGTCCCACCTTCTTCAAGCAGCTCATAATGTCGCCGTAGTTGCCTTTGGGGTCCAATTTGGGGTACTTTTCGAGTATTTCCACGAGTTTTTCCAACGCCGCTTTTCTCTCCATCCTAGAATCACATACATCTTGAAAAGTTGTGCATTTTCAAAGAATTGACGAAATGTTTGTGGGACGGGAGCGAGGGGGAGGAGGGGGAGGGGGGGGGGGGAGGAAAAGGGGGGGGGGGGGGGGTGGGATGGAGTGGGGATAGGAAGGGGGAATAACAATTTCAGACATCACTCACCACTTCTTCGACTCCAATAACTCATAGAAATCGGCCGGGATCTTGCCCAGGGCGTCCTCTGCGTCCAGGGTTTCCCACGGATCCGCCACCTGGGGGCCGGCGGGCGCCGCGGGCGCGGGTGCGCCCGCGCCTGCGGTGCTACGCTCGGAGGAGGCGGCGCCAACGTCGGAGGTTACTGTAGCGGCCGCTGCCTGCTGACTGCGCAGCAAGCGAGTCGCCTGCGGCGCGCCCTCCCCGGAGACTTTGGCGAATTCCGCCTCGAGCTCTTGGAGCTGGAAAAATTTGAATTTGAATTTGGCGCGTAAAATCCTTGGCGTTTCCCAAGCGATGAACGACAGTGGCTGTATAGACCCAATTCGAGATAAAAATTTCGGAGGGGGCATGGTCCACCCCACACCACTCACACAGAATTCCCACAAAAGCCCAAAAAAGTCTTAAAGTCCACATTTTTTCCCAAATTACCACACCTGAATCGGCTTCAAATCCCTCAATTGCGGCTTCAAAGCTTCTCGAATCCAGCGAAACAACTCTAGAGCCAACTCTCTTGTGGAGGCCCGCACCTAAACAAATTGTAAACAGTTTCTTGTTAAACAAATTCAAAAAATGAATTAAAAAATACAAATTTACCTCGGCGTTGGGGCTACCCATCAGCGCGCCCAATTGCTGGGCGAAAGGCTTGACTCCGCCCATGGGCTTTGGACCGAATGCGGCTGAAGATTACGGTAATTTGAGAATTCGAAATAATTTCTTAAAATGTGGCGAGTTTTGGTTTTTTGAGCGGAGACTGAAAAGCGAAATGGTCTCAAATTAGAAACTTGTCGAAGTTCAAAAATTTCGACAAATTTTGGAAATTACGCAAATTATAGTTTTTTATGAAATGCAGATTCCCAGTTGTGCAAAATTAAAACATGGACTTTCAAATGCAACAGCACATCTTTCGGACAAAATTAAATCCAGGCAACAACAAGGTAAAGTTTGAATTTTCTGCTTGGAAATGCCAAGATTCCTCGCCAGTGAGAGAAAACAACCCTTTAAAACGCACATCAACCGCAATAATATAACAATTTCCTATTAAAACACCGCAACAAGAACTCAAATTTCAAAATTCAAACCACAGTATCTACCTATGGCGGCTGTGACGGCGCCCACGCATCCTTTGACGATTTTGGGATTTTTGTTCTTGAGTCCCTCCAGAAGGCATTCCTGGAAAAATTGTGTTTTACAATATTTTAAACCTCATTATTTTCAAATAATAAAGTTTTAAATGCAAATAAGACGGTGAACTATCTACGTATAATGCTCAAAACTTGGAATTGAGATTTGAGCAGACGCAAGAAATAAACATGTTGCATAATTCAGAGCGTCTCCAAAATATACGAAAATCAAATTTTCACACATTCGCAAAGTCCGCCGTTTTAAAAATTGAAAACCCCAATTTTCAAAAATTCGCAATATTTACGACCGCTTTCAAATTGTGATTACCGAATTTGCCAATATTCATTAGCTCCGATCGTTCGAAAATTCGAATTTTTTTAAAAAATTGGCATTTTCCAAAAATTCAAATTTCCCGGGTCCCACCACGACAACGTCCTGCTTCTCGATCTCCACGTAAAGCAGTAGAATTTCCTGCGCTTTCTCCCGTATTTTCTGCTTGGTGTGCGCCAGGCATTTCTGTATCAGAGAGGGACAAATCTCGCCCGCCGACCTGCAAATTAGTTTTGAGATGAAAAATTTGAAATCTGAAATAGAAATTGCACGCGAAACTCTACTGTATGCACTCACGGTTTGTGCCAAGTTTTAGAATCTTTGTAAGTCACAAACGGACTTGGAATACCTTTGACGCAAAAAAAACGCACAAATCGGAAAGAGCACAAATAAATATCGACTGCAAATATTTGACTTTGCCACACATTATTTACAATTGTCACCCATAGGCCATAATTATGCATCAAACCAAAATAATGCAATCTACATACTAGCCTACCGCGTTCGAAAACTCAGAAATACCAACAAATCTGGCGAAATCCACAAAAATTGTCAAAAATATCTCAATTTTGAAAACTTTCCCACTTCGTCGCGCAGCCGGCGCTCTCCACAAAGACAAACAGCGTGTCCACAGCCTCGCCCAAAGCGCCCGCGTGACTATCTACCGGGAATTTCTTGATAATTCCCAGGTATTTTTGAAATTGCCCGTCCGAAGCATCCAATTGTTGGAATAACGTTCTGGCCTTCTTGTAGCCCTGGACGCGCGCGTTCCAGTTCTGTGATAGAATAGACAATTTTGGCACAATTTCTGCGAAAATTGCGCACAAAATCAAGCGCACTTTGTGCGCGATCAGCTCTTCTGTAGAGAGCTTTGAGTAGTCCTCCTCTACGGGCGCGCCCTGCTCGTCCATCATCTTGTCTACGGGCCAGAGGGGAGCAGAGTCTAGTCTACGGGATTCGCCGCAGAACAGGCAGAGGTGTCAAAATTTGTTTCTTGAAGTTGAAGACGCAAGTGCGGGGCCAATCAAAGTCTTTCTCTTTCTTTGTCCAGTCCAGAGTCAAATATTGCCTCGCAAATCGAACGCTCTGCATTGCATTGCGTGTGAGTCAGAAGTAACTGATAAATTACGTATCAAAGAAGATAAGCGGTTGCAAATTACACCGACTTAGCTAACACTTCGGCAGTGTTTACGCCTGAGACGCTATACATACAGTTCGAGAGCCCAGTTGAAACACGGTACAATTGAATCGAATTTGGACCGACGCACTCTTGCGATACTCCGATGATAGAAATTTTCCGGTAATGTAACTTCCCTAGACTACTCCAGCTCGATTGATGGACTAATAGGCTGTATCCTGCAAAGTACTGTAGCTACGTGTGTAAATAGCAACTACGATT
The DNA here is from genome assembly GCA_030248115.1 of Linhomoeus sp. GSCO2_2. Classification (NCBI taxonomy): domain Eukaryota; kingdom Metazoa; phylum Nematoda; class Chromadorea; order Monhysterida; family Linhomoeidae; genus Linhomoeus; species Linhomoeus sp. GSCO2_2. The sequence continues at coordinate 671 of JASAMZ010013162.1, read as the reverse complement.
TGTTGCGGCTAGGGCTGGCTTCAAGGAGGCGCACAACATTCGGCGTACGGGCTACTAAAATAATATTGTTCTATCGGGTGTTGGCGACCCTATTTCGGAGCTGCGTGGTGACTGGTGCGGCGCTACGCACCCGCACGAATCGTGCCTTTTACGCTAAATTGGTTATCTTTGCACAATTCAAGGAGAGTTATTGTAACCGATTTAGCTGAAATTTTGCATAGCGTTTTTGGAGCGTCTGCTGCGCAGGAATTGTCTTACGATTGTTGTGAAGCCAAGGGAATTGGCCGCATGTATCCGCCAATAGCTGCGATTTTGCACAGTCGTTAGGAATTGCGCACTAGGATCTACGCCACAACAGAGCGCGCATTCTGTGAGTCTCTGAGTCTGTGAGTCTCAAGAGTTGTGTGAAACTCTGGCCTATCCCTTATCTCATAGTTGCGACTGGTCACGAAGCTAGGGGGGGGGGGGGGGTTCAACCGAGATTTGGGGGGAGGGGGTAACAAGAACAAGAATCCTGTTCTTGAAGCTCTCCAAAAAATTGCCAAAAAGCCTAAAAGTTGCCATAAAGTCGCCAAAAACGCATATTTTTACTCAATTTTGAAGCAAATTGTACCAAAATGACTTAGAATTGCTCAAAAATAGCGCCGCAGGCGAAAATGTTTGCCAATTTT
>JASAMZ010013161.1:12500-13754 GCA_030248115.1 Linhomoeus sp. GSCO2_2 | reverse complement strand
AATTAAGCTACGAAAAATACACTCACCGACGATATCCTCATGCTTGTCTTTATTCTTGTCCGACTCACAGAACGCGTTTCTTACGACGTCTCGTTTCATGGGGTCGTGCAAACCCTCGGGCTGGAACAATTCGTGCAAAACCATAAAAGTTCCCTTTCGGAAACCTTTTCGTCCTTCTTGCCGTTTTCGAAACCGTCCATCAGCTAAAGAGTGCAGTTCTGAGGTAGGAAACTATGTATAAGTGCAGTATATGTACAGGGTGCGCCAAAATAAGCGAGACCCCTAACTTTGCGGCCGCCTTTCTCATTCTTGGAAGCGCGTATCAAGTCGAAATTTGGGTTAAACATACTACAGGGTGTTCTTGACCGACAGTCAAAATTTTAAGCAATTCGAATGAACGAGTAGGAAATGACGCCTCTTTGCGCAACGCCATGTCGAAAATCGGATGCAACGACTTTTCAATGGAGAACACCGATGAGGATCACCATCGCCGTGGAGATCCTTCTCCTTCTGAGCCTTCTCCATTGAAAAGTCGTTGCATCCGATTTTCGACATGGCGTTGCGCAAAGAGGCGTCATTTCCTACTCGTTCATTCGAATTGCTTAAAATTTTGACTGTCGTGGGACATGTAACAATACATGTTCTTGGTTCAGATTACGTATTGCTCCCTCAGGAGAGTCAAAATTTCACCAAAATTCCCCGTTGTTGTTACATTTTTCCGAACATCTGCATAGATTTTAGACTGAAACTGTATAGCTTTTGGTCACAATACCTGCTACTAGTAGTAGTGCTGTCATATGTAGCCCAATCTTGTGTTAGGAATGGTCACAGAACACGTATAGTAGTGCCAGTACTGGAGGTACTAACAAAAGGTGGGCGCTTATTGGAGGGGGGGGGGCGCTTATTTTCGTAACCTTCTTCTAGGAGGGGGACGTATTGGAGGGGGGCGCTTATTCGAGGGGGGAGGGTGCTTATTGGAGGATTTACGGTAATTCGGTAATTGTGTTCACTCCTCATAGAGTATTGATGAACGAACGTTCCGTGTCAAACGCATCAGTCCAGATCTCAACTCACCTTTAATCCCCTTATCGGCAGTTATTCACTGTCTCCACTGCTTCAAATGGGCGCAGCTACGGTTTGCAGGCAGATACCAGCCATTTCTCTTCAAAGGTGTCGCACACAACGCAATTGCTGTGTAGTACCCAGTTTCAGAATGGCGTATCAAGTCGAAAATGGCGCGGCGTTAGCCGTATT
>JASAMZ010013161.1:0-7500 GCA_030248115.1 Linhomoeus sp. GSCO2_2 | reverse complement strand
CTCGCCTATGCAGCCACCCCATCTGGGGGGTCGTTTATTAGAAGGGAGTCGCTTATCGGAGTTGCAGGGGGTCGCCTATTGGAGGGGCAGGGTCGCTTGTTAGAGCATTTATTGTATCAACACGACGAAAGGAGCTCGTCCTACCGATTCTCCACTCTGACACGTAGCCGGCCAAGGTTCTGCACTCGTCCATTCGGTTATGGACCCAGCAGTTGTTTAGGCTCTCGTCATAGGTGATGTGGGTGCACTCGGCGTCCAGATTGTCGCAGTAGGCTCTGCAGTCGCGCAGCAACCCCTCTGTCGTTCGGTGGGCTCCCAACCGGTAGAACGCTGACTCGCTGTATGGGCAGTAGATGTCCTGCTTCGCGTACTGGCTGCTGTCTGAATGAGAAAGAATGCCGTAAACGCCGTAAATGTGCACAAATACCGCAAAGAATAGAAAAGCTACCTAGCTGCCACTGTTGTCCAACAACAACAAGTCTGTACCGGGTGTCCCATAAGTCCAGACCCCCCCTCTACAGCAAGTTGTAGGAAACTCTACGCCTAGAAACTTACACAGATGGAAGTCCAATGTCTTGGGACATCTGACACCAAATTTCAGCATCATACACCAACTTTTGCGGAATTGCGGGCACAAAACCCAAAATTGGTCACGGCCGCTGGCAGTCGTGGAGGAGGCCCTGCTGCAGCAAGAGGGGCTGACTGCCTTCTGCTTTGGGGCCGGCAAACCAACTTTGTTTCGACTTTTCGCATGCGTGGTACAAGCTACAATTTTCGTTCAAAGACCATTCGAAAGCCTAATCTGTCTACTTCAAAGCGGTACAACTCGCACCAAATTAGCTGCAGTGTAGCGAAAGTTGTGGCCGACAGAAGACGGCGAGTCTTGAGTAATTAACCAATTTTGGGTTCTGTGCCCGCAATTCCGCAAAAGTTAGTGTATGATGCTGAAATTTGGTGTCAGATGTCCCAAGACATTGAACTTCAATCTGTGAAAGTTTCACCGCGTAGAGTTTCCTGTAGCTCGCTGTGGACGGGGGGTCTGGATTTATGGGACACCCGGTACACCCTGCCATTATATGGAGTGGAGACTATACCAATACCTACCATAATTGTTTCAATCCTCTCCATTCCTAACTAAAAACAACCAAAAGTGCTACAAATGACCAAATTTCAGACAATGTATTGTGGATGTCACCTCAGCATGATGCCTAACTTCAAAACTTGAGATGCCTCAAAAGTCAACTTTGGCGATTTCCATTCACTTACGGCGATGTTATAGGTCAAAATGTAGGGCATCGTTCAAGATAGTGGAAGCTCTAGTCTCTACACCAGGAGACCTACATATTGTTGTTTCGACACTGTTCAATTGTCGCTTGCTTGTTTGTTTGTCTGTTGTTGTTTGCCTCGGTAGACCTCTGCACCCTACCACTATTTGGGCTGCCACTAACTTGGAGATCTTCCTCTATTCGGCAATTTGCGGCAAGCTGCAAATCGCGACATACAATGCATGGAGACTACACACTCAATTCTCACCAGTCTTGACGTCCAGTTTCCCAGTCCCAATCGCAGATGCTCTGCAGCCGGAAGTGGTAGTCAGCAGTGAGCACTTAGTAGCACCCGCATTGAAGAGAACAGCTGCACAGTTGCTCTCCATGTCACAGCCGTTGTGACAGGCGTCCTCCAGACTGGACGACAGAGGAGGATTGGTGATGTCATAAAGGACAGTTCCTTCATCGCATTCGATGCTCTCGTAGACGCGGTAGCTGTTCCTCAGACGAACTGCAAGATACGGTAACAAGTGGGGCCAAGCTTGCGATTCACTATGTCGGTCAGTATGTGTGGCGTACCACTCTTCTTCGCGAGACAAACGTCGTCGTTGGGCAGCAGACAGAAGGATTCGGGTTTGTAGAGGCTCTTGTGAATGTCGCAATCGCCAGTAGACTTGTGGAATATGGTAGAGGAACATAGGTCCAGCTGGGCGCACAATCGCCTGCACTGCTCCAGGGAACCAACAGCATTGACGGTGCTCTCAAGAGTTGCGCCGTACACGCCGATAGGGCAGTCGTAGCCGCAACTCCAGGTGAACGGGGGATACTCTGCCGGATTGCCTGGGTATAATAGTAGACCTGTGGCGAATCATCCCAGCTGACCGTACACAGCAATACAGTGCGCGTGTACCTCTCCAGAAGCTCTGAACCCCACTGAAAGCGCTGCAGTCGCTCATGTCCTTGTACAAGTTGCAGAGGTTTGTTGCCGCCGCCCAGGTCAAGCCGACGCAGAGGGGATTGTTGCTGCAGCGCTCCTTACATAGCAGCAGGGTAGACTCATCCGTTGACTTCAGCAGCTCGCCTCCACTGCAGTCGATGTTCTCTTCACCCATGTACAGGTTCTTTTCTGACACCGCTGCAATGTACAACGTTGTCTGCACAGGGTGTCCAATGGAATACTTTCAGTTTCCACTTCGGTTACAATCAGCTAATTGAAACTGAAAGTGAAACTGCTACGGATGCCTAACTGAAACTGAAACTCGCAGAATAGTTTCAATCATTGAGACTCAAATTTTGTTCAAAATCTCGGAGTATTTTTACAAAATTTTGATTTTATTTTGGTATTTCGTTTATATTTTGATACAATTTATTAGAACAGCCAATAAATGAGCAAGGTTTGCCTATATTATATTCCAAAACATAAACTTGCGTGGACATTTTGTTCAATTTTGTTGTGACAACCTTGGCATCCAATAACTGAAACTCAGTTTCAGCTACTGAAACTGAAATGTAACATAGCTGATACTGAAACTGAAACTTGTCGAGGAGCACAACTGTAGCTGAAGCCTAAATAGAAACTACAATTGCTTTCTATTGGTCACCCTGCGTCTGAACACGAAAGCTGTACTGTGCGACCACACGAGAGTGCATAGCAGTGTGACCAACTGGCAATCTTCCATCGCGCCTCGTAGAATTCATTGTGTGAGCAGCCACTGGCCCTCGACATTCTCCAACAGCGGCCGGAACCCTCGTGTGGCGAGTAGTAGCTGAGGAGGGCGCAGTCGGCGTCGGCGTCGCAGGCGGCCGTGCAGTCGGCCTCCACCTGAGCATAGAGCGTCATCGCTGCACCATAGTGGCTCCATAATGTGCAGTATTGTACATAATGATTTAATGTACACTATGCAAGAGTTAGAATTGGCTTTATAACAGGACGCCTTTCACCTTTGGGGCGTCAGTTCCCACCATGACGTCGCCCAAGGTGGCCGTGACGCAGTGGCCATTGGGACGTCTTGCGTAGAATACTGCGTCAACTGAAACGGAAGCGTTGTCCCAACGCGTACGCATCAAATGGAATTAACTGTAGGATCTAGGCGTGAGGTATGCGCGTTCACGCAATTCCCCTTGTGATGCTAATCAGGGTGACCAATAGAAACTCATTATAGTTTCAGTTTCAGTTAAAATTATGGTGCTGGGTGAGTCTCAGTTTCAGTTACAGTTTCAGTTACGGAATCCGCGCGAGTTTCGATTCAATAACTGAAACTGAGTTTCAGTTATTGAAGGTTCGGAAAGTTACAACGAATTGCTCAAAATCATTCCGGTGGGATGAAATTTTGGTAGACAAAGAAGCGATTTCTAAGCTTGGAAAGGCGTCCTTGCATATTTGGCCCCACATGTACACAAAACGTCCACATAAGTAGAAGAAATCGGCTAGAATTTTACAAAAATCTGCTGAATTTCGGCAAGATTTTACATTCAAATAACTGAAACTAAACTGTGAGTTTACGTTTCAGTTTAAGTTTCAGTTTCTTAATCCGCGCGAGTTTCGATTCAGTTTCAGTTTCAGTTAACTGATTGTAACTGAAACTGAAACTGAAACTAGTTTAAGTTTCTATTGGACACCCTGATGCTAATGTTACCAACGCACCGCTTTCAGCCGCGAGAAGGGCGGCAAGCAACGCTGAAATCACATGTTGGCACTCCATCTTCGTTGCTGCCAGCTCGGCAACTCTTCTGTGAATCAAACTGAACTTTTCCTCCCGCCTTCGTTTCGTTGTGTCGCGCGCGACGGTCAAATATGAATGTCATGAAGGGAGGGTCTCCAGGCAAGTAGTCAATACAACACAGCAACGGCCTTTCTAAGAACGCTTCGGAAAACCATTTACCAGATAGGCATAGACAGACGTTTGCAGTGTGTCAGCCACTCGCCTATGACGTTTGGAGACGGCCGGTGTTGTAGGTTGTATTGACGCCTGGGTGCGTTGACGCCGCGTCAACACACCCCGGGATAAATTGACGCGCGTCAATCTACCCGACCTTATTCCGAGTTGCGTTGACGCCTGCCCTTATTCAACTAGGCGCGTGCTGAAAGCACTCTAACTTCTGCCTTTGCCTCGTTAGCGCCGTAGATAGCTCCAGCTGGTTAAGCCTGGTTCACACTGAACGCGAAGTAAACCCAAAGTAAGAAATACAATACCACGAAGTAATAAGAAGTAGGGGCTCTTCACTCCTTACTTCGCAGTATTATTTCTTCGGACTTACTTCGCGCTAGTGTGAATCAAGGCTTAGTGACCACAGTGGAAATTTCAAATTCTACCTTGGCTCAGACCTACAAGCACCGTGCGCAGGTGCTGGAGGCGTCATTCCATGAACGCTGGCACGAAACGAATTCTGAAGTGTCACAATGGGCTTCCTCTTCAGTTCAGAGTACTACGTCGAACAAGCTTTGTGTGTAAAAAGTTCAACCTATACTTTGTGTCTGTCAAATCTTGGTGAACTGTATAGTGAATTTCATTCGCATAATTAGCCGTATCTAGCGAAGGTATCTTGACAAGGATTACGTGCAGGAGCCCCTGCATAGAAGCACTCCGACCCGACTCGGGAATAGCAGATGGAGGTATTGCGTGCGCAACAGACCGTCCGCGTGCCGCGCAACAGACCGTCGGAAAACTCAATATGAATAAATCCAGCAACTGGCAGTGTCAAGCTTCAACCAGCCGGCAACCGGCCCGGCTGCGGCCGGTGACCGGTGCCCACCTCTAATACACAACGCACGGCACTCGACAAAGAAGTGGGCGCGCACAGCTGGCTGGCTATCTATGCGGTAGATCTGGATAGGCGCGACACTAAACAGGCTTACGCAATCGAGCGTCCGCACCACGGGAAGCGCACACAGCTGGATATCTATACGCTAGACACGCGCGCCACGAAACACGCTTACGCAATGGTGTCCCCACCAGCAGAGCGTGGGAACGAGAGAGCGCGAAACGGAAACAAAGACAAACCAATTACTGCAGCGATTAACCCTATGGAGAACACGGGCGCACTACAGTAACGTATTTCTACAAAACACATGGGCGCGAAAACAGGGAGAGGGTGAACAGTCGACGAAAACACACAAAGCGATTGCACATCGTGTACAGTAGGCAATTTTACCACACAAAGAATCACCGCAAATCCCGCCCGAACATGACTTTAGAGGACACGATACGGAAAACAAATTTCCCGCACCAACAAATGCCGGCGCACAGCAGAACTGTACCGCGGTCATACCTGGTCCTAAGAAGTAGTGGAAAGAAACTTCTGTGCGACAGCAGTTGTTGTTGAAACTTCCTTACCAGTGCCGACTTCGTCTGTCTGCAGCGCAGAACGAATGCCGACTTTGTCTACAGCGCAGAATACCCGAAATTGGTTATTGCCGAAGAATCCCCACGCTTAGGGTTTCGACAACACATGGTTAAGGTGCCCCAATTGTCGACGAAAAGTCGCAAATCCTGGTCCGCATCGCAAAATGAGTGCCATATTCGGAATCAGCGCCCTCGAAAGCACCGGAATCGACTCCTACTGTGATTCTGTCAACAGAGGTGTACTTCGAATTTTGGACGCGGCCGGGGGTACGGTAGCCGGAAAAATATTTTTGAAAATCGGTTCTGTATCACCTTTCGACGGGGAATCACGTGGTGGACCCCATTTAGCCATTAGGAGTCGCATTCGAGCGTTACAGCAGCCCAAAGTCGAAAATTGCCAAAAATAAGTCAACAGAGATGTACTTCAAATTTGGACGCGGCCGGGAGTACGGTAGTCGGACAACTATTTTTAAAACTCGGTTCCGTATCACTTTTCGACGGGGAATCACGTGGTGGACACCATTTAGCCATTAAGAGTCGCAATCGGGCGTTACAGGTGCCCAAAGTCGAAAAGTGCCGAAAATCGGTGAAAATCGAGGGCCTTTGAGTCACCGTTTTGAAAGATCTGCTGGGTGAATTCTGGCGATTTTGGTGCCAAATGATAGCAAATCGATTGGCGCTTCCGGGAAATTATCGCTCAGAACGATTTTACACCGGAATCTCACAACTCGATTTTTTACACCGAAATTTCACACCTCCGAAATTTTCTTTCGCCCGTAACTTCCGCGTGGGACAACCTAGGAAGCTGAGGCTTCTTTTCCAAGGTAGATATTGTCGAGGACTACAATATATCCAAAAATCACCAAAATCGATCAAGTATTGCGAAAGTTATGGATGGAGAACTGTTTTCAATGTACTACAAAATTCGAATTTTTGAATTTTCTCAAAATTTTCCCACTACGCGAAAAAAACGAAGGTGCTTCCACACCTACTATCCCTCGAGAGCTATCGATTAAAAAAAACCGCGTCCAAATCGGACGAAGCACGCGCGAAAAATCTTGAGGGGGAGATTTATGTTTTCGGTGTCCCGACTATAGCCCTCCGCCCTTCTAGGGTCGGAGTGCTAAAAACGTGTACCACAATTCAAATGCAGCTATTACCACGATACGGTTGTCTGTACAACTGATCTAGAGCTCAGTGATATCGCCGCATTCGCTATATGGTATCGGCATGATACGACGCCGTTCATCTGAAGTTGTATACCTGTGGGAATACGCCACATCGAACAAAAATACTTGCCAACCGTTTGGTGCAGTCGTTCTCTACCAGGAATTTCGTTTGATGTACGCATTTCTGCGTTACGACGCTTTTGACAGTTTGTAGTATTTTGGCAAATTGCGGCGTATTTCCATAAAATTACACAACTGGAAACAATATTTCTTTTGTGTTACAAATTATCCGCGGTCTATGCTCTTTCCATTTCTGAAGAAATTTTGCCGCTAGTCCATCAGGCGACAAAGTCGATTTTCGACATTTTTATATTTTAATTGTGAATATCTCTAAATTGCAGTATTTCAAAACTGTAGAACCATGTCACTAATTCTTATTGGCTTACGACCTTTCAAGTTCTGCATTCACATACTTCAATAAATGACGTTCTAGTTTTGTCAATTTATGGAATTATGACAAATAATTGCGTATTTCTATGAAATTCCACATTTGAAAAAAATTTTTGTGTGTTACAAATTGTCCACGTCCTATGCTCTTTCCACTTCTGAAGAAATTTCGCCGCTAGCTAATCAGGTGAAAAAGACGATTTTCGACATTTTCATATTTTAATTGTAAATATCTCCAAATTGCAATTTTTCAAAACTGAAAAACTATGTCAC